>VKOC01026213.1:0-10947 GCA_009364415.1 Spea multiplicata
CTCTAGTGGTGGACATTATAGTACATCTCTGCAGGGGTGCGCACCCGATGCCGTTAGGCATTATGCGAGAGGTGACTGACCTACTACTTTATGCAGAAGGATGGGAAAAAGCAAATAAAAGTTCTAAGTATTATACAAACGTGAACAGGCAATATGTGAAGCAGGTACTACTTAGAATACCACTAAGAACTGTAGCATACAGTACCAAGTTGAATTGCAACAATGGAACAATCTTCTGAGGACATCATCCAGGAATAAAAAGTAATAGAATATAAAAAATAATAGAATAGAATAAAAATACACAAATATACCATTTTTATTCTGTTCTATTATTCCTGCTGGATACTTTTCATTCCTGGATGATGAAGATTGTTCTATTGTTGCAATTCAACTGACAAACAGAAGACTCCAAGGATCCTTCAGGATCTTTAGTGGAGGGAAGAAGCCAGCAACTACAAAACCAGTGAATTCTAAATAGCACTGCTCATTTTGAAGAAAACTAGTATGAATATTAGATGAACTCGGTACTTCCTAGGGATACCACATTTTTACTTTACCCAGTCATTTCCTGGGTAATGTTAGGATGGTTGCATCTGGGGGGCATAAACAGGGATGTGTGTTTATAATTACGAAAAAAACATCTTCATATTTTGTTCATCAAAGAAAAAGGATACAGAATAACAAATAAAAGTGAGGAGAGAGTAAAATAATAGAAAAGAGAGGAATAAGAGAACAAGGTACATTGAGCAGTCATAGTTTATTCATCTTACTGCAAATTTCCAGTTCCAACATATAGGTCATTTATTGTACAATAACTTTATAAACATCTAATTCCATACAGGGATGATGCAAACTCGTCCAGTTCCATGAAGTAAGTACCCACGAATGGACATAAAAGAGCAATCCTTTGTTTCAAGCTCTATTAATGTATTAAAATCAAGGTCTGGTGCAGTCTGCTACCAAGTAACCTTAACCCCTTCCGGACCGGCGTTTTCATACTGCGTCTTCACTTGAAGACCGCAGTATGTTTTTAAATATTTAAATTCCGTGATCGTGATTCGCTGAAAAGCGATCACGTGCACGGAATTGAGGGGGGGTGGCTGCTACTGATCGCTGGGAACACCCAGCGGTCAGTAGCAGCCGCCCCTCGCGATCCCAGCGTTCAAAGCGACGCTGGATCGCGTAAAGGCTGTGACGTACCTGGTACGCCCCGGTCTGCCGGTGACCCGTGACCCGGAAGTACCAGGTACGTCCCGGTCTTGAAAGGGTTAAAGTGTTTAGCAATTCATGACACCTTTTTCCGAAACAGTTTGTTCTCTATCAAATTAAGCCTTCTGTCCGTATTCATGTGTCCATCCTAAACACTGCTGCCAGACTCATTTTCTTTTCCCAAACCTTTTAAATTTGCTGCCCCACTGTGCTAATCAAGTCATTGGTCCTAAAACCCTCTAGAATTAAATTCATATGCATAGGGTACAAAGCCCTATAGTCAACAATCAGATTTGAAGATGTAAAAAACCCATCACCCTAAACAAAATTAGGCTACCAGTTAATTGAAAGTGCTTACTAAGATGCTTAGATTATGATATGGCTTGACACGAGCCTCTATCCTTAACAACGCTGCATAAAGCTAATGTTATACCAAGGCAATGTATATATATATATATATATATATATATATTCTGTATCTGCATGAATCTACTAGTAATATAAATGATTACTTGGGATATAAGTCTAAAACTCTAGTACTCGATATAACTTATAATAAATTATGTGCATGCAGTACAAAGTCCTATAGTGAACAATCAGATTTGGAGATGAAAAAACTCATCAACTTAAAAAACCGGCTACCAATTAATTGAAAGTGCCTACTAAGATGCTTAGATTAAGATATGGCTTGACTCAAGCCTTCAACTTTACTAACAAACACCTACAACCTGTTTGTGCTTACTCATTAATCATCTAATCTTGCAATGATCATTTTTTTGAAGATTGGAATGATTAGCAGAGATAAAAAAAGAGTGAAAATACAAATAAAGTCAGGAGGCAAAGTATAGTGTGACATACAACAACAACATAGACCTATTGAAGAGACGAGAAGAATAGGAAAGTGCGCCGTGTGCAAAACAATTGGAGATTATGGAGAGGGACAGTATGAAGATATTCAACTCGAAAATCTACCCTGAGATACCCACTGCAGCTCAAACACTGAATGAGAGCAAAGATACTGGTGAGTGGCAGTTTTATACAGAACAATTCTAGAAAATAGTGCACAAAAATAATACTTTAGTTACAATTAGCAGTATTTTACAGCAGAATGACTAAGTGATCCTTAAATCAAATAAATGCCTTATGACCAAAATCTGGTCATTGAGAATCTTTGATAACTTATCTGTGAAACATGTTTAATATCTGGTTCATGAATGAGCTTCGTTTGAAAGGCTATTCTATGTTTAGAACATTTAATCAGCACTGTGGATGTGTTGCCTACTGAATTAGGTTTTTTTTAGTTATGTTGAATTTTGTTGGTATCAAGTTGGATGTAGTCAAATTGCACTACTGCACAAGTAAAACAATGTTTTGTCCAATGCACTTTAAATTCAGATGTATTTGTGAATTTGTTTTGTATAGTATAGTAACTTGACTGATGAAAGGGTGGAAAAAGTCCAGCTACATTCTGTGTATTTTACCAGCTCCAAAATGAAATTCCTCTAAATAACTTTAGTTTTTGTTTTCCATATTTTTCCTGCAGATATATTAGTTGTACACAATGGCGCCTTTCCATTACATGTGAATAAAAAAAACCTCCAAAAGGATTATAATCCTGAAGGTTAATTCTGACCTGTGATTTTGAACATGTTTGATACCATGATGCTTACCTTATGATGCTTACCTTTTTCTGTGCTTTTCTCATTACATTAATAAAACTATATGACAATGTATTTCCTTGTATACCGTATATTTACTCTAGGTTATATACTTCTAAAATTCATGGTATCCCATTTAAAAATAAAATCAGGCAAATGTTTCAGTTGATCAAGTGGTAACTGATATCATCATCAATAGGTGCACATTGTATATCAGCAAAAATATGACAAATATTTTTTTTCTGTTTTTTTTGTTCACTTTGCCTCTGCAGAGCGTACAAGTACAAGTCTATGGTGTGGAACACTGCATCTCTTAATGGCGGCACTTATCTCTGCTGCTCTGTGGGGTGGAGGCACACATACAGCATTGGTGACCGTGCACAGTGGAGTAAATCCTCTATTGTTGGCCTGGCTTTGTGAAACTATAGCTGGTCTATGTTTTCTCCTCTGCAGAATAGTATTGTGGGCAGTTGGACAGAATCATATCAGGTAATCATTATGCATTTTTAATACACTGTGTTAATCAGTATGGAAAAAGGTATTGGTACATCAAATGGTATGCATATATAAGGAATACATTTCATATTCTGCATCATTTTCCTATCCATTAAATAATGTACACTAAAACTGGCAGGCATGAGTATAGCGGCATGGTTATCCTCCATGTGTTAATGGGAATAATGAACAGGCAGGATGCTTGACAATTTACCCTTCCCTGTGTGGTGGGATGGAGTTGTTAAGCCAAACGGCTCCTACCTCTGTCTCTTCCCCGTGCGGTCGGGTTTAGTTTCATGAAAAGTCCCTTTAATTACCTGTCAGGAACTGGGTCCATACAGACGACTGTAATGACCCAGAGCCCCAAAGATGGAGTTCAGGAGTTATTGCGCAGTCGCACTCACCCGGGTGTTGAGCACCTAGGGTTGTGCAGCCACGTACCAGCGCCCTGACATATCAACGGATGTTGTCCAGTTCAAAACAAAGTAATAACCTGCAGGCATCCTGAAGCAGGTAGGAGAACAAAGTACTAGAATCATGTGCAGGATGCTACAGGCTTGGAGCAGGGAAAGCTAAGCAGACTACAGGAGAAACATAGCAAGCAAGGGGGACAGAGCAAGGAGCATAATCAGACAAGACATACACAAATACATGACTAGCCTAGGACTATGTGTTAATAATTGGAGATTCCTTCACATCACATGGCCATAGTATGCTTAGTCCACCACTCCAAAGTCCTCCAATTTTCGGTGGGTCCTAACGCTAAACCCTGCCTACAGAGGTATTAAACAAACTAAACATGAAATCTAAACACATATCAGAGAGACATACCTTTAGACTGCAGACTGAGACAAACATAACGGGTGGGACACACCTTATAAAGGAAACAGAGCTGAAGCAAAGAGCAGAACACGAATCCAGGAATCAGAGGTTCAGGACAGAACATACGGAAATCCAGAAATGGATACCATTTCTACATGTATAGTCCAACATTTAGTATGGATAATGCATTAAAATAATATAAATATTTGAGAAAAAAAAAAGCTGGACTGCAACTTCATATTTTCTAAAACAATTGTATCAGTCCTCAGTAAACCACAGTGACATTTGGAAATAATGCAGTTTAGGAACAAAAAATTAGAAAACATTAAAAAAAAATCCACAAACCCTTGGGGTCCCCAAAGTCTAAAAAATCCACAGGGCCTTGTGGCTAGACTCAGTTGCTTAATTACCACAAAAATAATAAACAGAAATAAATACCAAAAAATATAGAGTAAAGCATATAATAATATAACACTCCTTTTCTTTTTCTCTCTTAATCATTTCCACCTTTGTTCATGTGACTTTTATGGTCAGTATAAAAGAGAGGTCAGATACCTCTAAACTTACAGCTACCGAGGAAGGGGACTGCTCTAACAGCTACTATACCCCGAAACGCCTTTGGCTTGTGTTTAAACACACTACTATATTGGACACTGTTCAGATACTGGCCACTAAGCCGGCGGCAATTGTGGAAGTTTGGGAGGCACTATTTGCACTTTTTGCCTGTATGGTGATTGACTGTGGAATCCATGCGAACACCCAGCGAATAACATCACTGAGTTGGTCTGTGTTTGCGATTTCGGCCAGAACGTCCTACATACAGTTAAGAATTGACGGATATCATCTGACTTTTACATCAGACACTGGTGATTGCCAGTGCGCTCGCCTGTGTGAGAGGCTACCTTCCATCCAGTGCCACATCTCCCAGTTGGAGCGTTGTGCTCAGATGGTGAGCGGTACAGTGTACCATCATTTTATGATCTGTTAAGAAAAAGAGCATCTGTTTTAATAAATAATGCACCGGCCAGTGATTCTATAAAGACATAGTGCTTACTGCATACCCCAAGGGACCCATACCATACTGAATGTATCTTTCTACAGATATTTTACATCAGCACGATGTTTTAAAGTATTCAGTGCTGAAACACTGTTGATACAAATTCATGTTGCAGGACAATTGCTACAAAGTTTTTTTAGTTGGATACAATTTTTTTATAGGTTTTTTTATATCGGACTTTCTTATATGGGACTTTATACTCATTAAGCCTGAACTGTGTACCAATATTGATCAGGAGTGTTATATTATTATATTATTATATGTTTTACTATATATTTGTTGGTATTTTTTCTGTTTATTATTTTTATGGTAATTAAGCAACTGAGTCTAGCCACAAGGCCCCTGTGGTTTTTTTAGACTGACAGTTGTGATTTTATTAAAAGTGTTTTTTATACTGTCACATATATTTCTAGATTTTTCTTATTTCCCTAAACTGCTATTTCCAAATGTCACTGTGGTTTACTGAGGACTGATTTTTTTTGGTTTATTTTCTCACACTAATGTCCCTCATTTCAGTAGGCAAGTTATTTAACTTATTTACCAACATCTATCAGGACCTTACCTGGTCTTTAGTGCAGGAGGAGGAACTGTGGAGGTTGGAATGGCCAAAAACTGCAGTCACCCATGCATAGAGACCTAGATGAGACTACCAGTACCAGTGAACAAGGGCAGAATGTGGAACACAGGAGGTGAAGGGCAACCGTAAATTAGGATGAAGCGTAAATTAGCAGAGGTTATAGGGCAGACTGCAGCATCAGAACCAGAGAATAATTCAGGAACAAAGTCAAACAGGCTAGAGATCAGGAGAGCCAGGTAACAGGAGCACAAGGGTATCCCAAAAGCAAATTCAAGTTAGGCCAGGAGACCGTCAGAGAGCAAAGGGGTTCACTAATGAGAAAAAGTCCAATAAACAGGCTGAGATCACAGGCAGGTAAACGGTAACTGGGGCAGGTCAGAGAGCAAAGGGGCTCACCAATGAAGAAAAGTTCAATAAACAGGCTGAGATCACAGGCAGGTAAATGGTAACTGGGGCAGGTAGCATGAACAGGTAACTGGTACGTAGGGACGCAGGGCAGGGAAAATTGTGACTAGATCCCACTGAGTATTTTTTATATTGCATCTGACCCTGTAATTTTAGAGCATTGTTTACAGTTATGCTAGAGTAATGGAGCTTTGGTTGAAGCATATTTAATATATTTAGGTTTGCAATTACAAAGTTCAAGTGAATCTACTCCTATGTGTATCTACTCCAATGAAAGCACAGAGCTATATACCTATACTTATATATAAGTGAATGTGAATAAATGTCTGTAAACTCTAAATCTGCGTATTATAATGACACACTTGGATTAATCTTGCAAATATCTGAATTGTTATTTTGAAATTACAATTAGGTTTTATTTTCACAGGATTTTCAAATCTCATAGGATTATCTCATATTAGTAGATGCACTTGATTAGGTGGTGTTATATATATTCTTAATGTCATGAAATAACAATCTAATTATACTCCCTCTCTCTTTGCCCTTTTTACCTTCCTCATCACCTGCTCTCTGCTTCAGCTGGAAAACCCTTGGTCTTCACTCTCTCACCCCTCTTTCAATCATAAAAACAATATTTCCTCTGTGCAGCTTCTCATTGCTAACATTCTTTCTCTATGTTATGGCCCTGCATAAACTTTGTGCCCCAGTGGTAGCAACGCTGTACTCCTGTAGCAAAGCTTTGTGCTATCTCCTCTCCTGGACTGTTCTAAGGGAACAATTTATGGGGACCAGAGTAGGTAACACAATCAATGTTCTCTGCTTAATCTTTCCTCTGCTCTGTATTACCATGTCAAGTTTAGCACTAGGATAAGTATGAGAAGCTGGAGTTAAGTGTTTAGTGTAGGCAAAGTATCAAGAGGTACCATGACAAGACTTGTGTGAGTTGACTTACATTACAGCATTTATATATACGGTATATATATGTAGGTAAATAGTGTAAGAGTGAGCATGGGTGAGCGTATGGTATTATTGTGTGTGTGTGTGTGAATGTATGGTGCGCATGTGTGTTAGCATATGGTTTTAGAGTGTCAGGGGTGAGTTTAGGGTTAGTGACACTTGTTAGTGGGGAAAAGAGTGGATGAGAGGAGAAGAGAGTGTGTGTATGTATATAAATATGTATAGATATGTGTGTGTGTGTGGTGTAAGAGAGTGTGTTAATGTGTGTTAGTTATGGGGAGGATGCACTAAAGAAATACTGCACCTGGGCATCTTTAACCCTAGGCTCACCACTGAATACGCATACCAGGGAGCAAAAAAAATATGTATACAGTATTTTCATCAGGGAAATGAATAGCTTTAATTCAGGCGATCAAAGAATTTTTGTTACACAATTATGGTAGATATATTAAATGACGTTATTGCATGTGTTGGAGGGATAAATAGCCTAGGTGGTGAAGCTATATATAGTGGAGTGATATTTTTCAGAACTCTCTTTTGTTCCCTGCAGGTTTTTGTGATTCTATAAAAAAATCTGGAGCCTAAAAAAAAATCTGGAGCCTAAATTTGAATTGCAATGAATTTAGCATCAGAGAGCGCAATATAGATCTTGTACAGGTTAAGGCTGAATTAATTTGCTGGTTCCTCATTGACAATGTTATTAAGAATTTTAGTGCCAATATATAACATACAACTATTTTATTCTGCTGCTTCCTCCCAACCCTTTTGCTATTCCTTGGTTTGCATCACACCTTCTACAGGTTGTTGGCGTTATTTGCTGCATAGCAGGTGTGGTGATAATGTCATATCATTTGAGAGAAAAAACTTTGAAAGAAGCAGCTCTGGTTGGTTGGACTTTTGCACTTTCTGCTGCAGCCATAAATGCAGTGAAAGAGGTAAGATAGGCTGGTGTTGGGGAAATGGCACATGAAATTGCTATTATTATGACATGCGTTAATGAATACATTCTTACCAAATGCATCAATCGCAGGAAGGGGTAGCTGCACTTTTTTATTGCTCCGAGTTTTTTTAAAAAAAAGAAAATGGTAATACTACAGGTATTTTGTAATTTTGTTTTTACACAGGCTAAATAAAAACACAATTTACTTATTTTAAATTAAAATATTAAGCTTGGTTCAATGCCGTTCTGATTAATGCATGGTTTGTGTCTCAAGCATTGAAGTTGTACAATAACTGCCAAATAATTATTCAATTAAAGAGAGCTAGGAAATTATAGGAAAGTCTTACCTCAATTAATATATACTATATAACTAAATGTATGTAGACACCCTTAAAGTCTCCTTTTCACTCCATTTTTTTTGGCATAGATAGTGCTTGACTTGGTATCAAATGGAGGATAGAATTGCATTGGTGTGGTAGGTTAATTCTACTACATATTTAGTAATAGTCTTTATCTTTTAGGTACTTTTTCGTCTTCTGATTGGTTGTTTAAGTTTGCAAGACACAGTGATGTTTTGGGGTTTAAGTGGAAGCTGCAACATTCTGTTGCTGTGGTGGATTCCCCTTGCTGTGTACCTTCAAGATAAAGTTCAGGAGGCAGAGTACCTGGTTAGTCCTTCCTTGGAATATCTATGTGGAACATCTGTCCTTTTTTTCTGTAAGTACGTAAGTGTAGTTGAATTTATATATGGTAAATCAAAGAAAAAGGGAGAACAATCAAAGGAAAATTGTTACTGTAAGTTACTTTTACAGTTAACTTTCATAAATCACATTGTCTGATTTTTAAAGAATTTATTTGCAAATTATGATGGAAAAAAAGTATTTGGTCAATAACAAAAGTTCATATCAATACTTTGTTATATACCCTTTGTTGGCAATGACAGAGGTCAAACGTTTTCTGTAAGTCTTCACAAGGTTTACACACACTGTTGCTGGTATTTTGGACCATTCCTCCATGCAGATCTCCTCTAGAGCAGTGATGTTATGGGGCTGTCGCTGGGCAACACGGACTTTCAACTCCCTCCAAAGGTTTTCTATGGGGTTGAGATCTGGAGACAGGACCAGGACTCCAGGACCTTGAAATGCTTCTTTTGAAGCCACTCCTTCTTTGCCCGGCGGGGTGTTTGGGATCATTGTCATGCTGAAAGACCCAGCCACGTTTCATCTTCAATGCCCTTGCTGATGGAAGGAGGTTTTCACTCAAAATCACACGATACATGGCCCCATTCATTCTTTCCTTTACACGGATCAGTCATCCTGGTCCCTTTGCAGAAAAACAGCCCCAAAGCATGATGTTTCCACCCCCATGCTTCACCGTAGGTATGGTGTTCTTTGGATGCAACTGAGCATTCTTTCTCCTCCAAATAAGACGAGTTGAGTTTTTACCAAAAAGTTCTACTTTGGTTTCGTCTGACCATATGAAGGAAATTTATCCAAAATATCAACCTCCTAGCCTGCAGATTAAGGAAGTTTATTGGAACAAATTGAAATAACACCAAATCTAAATAAAGCTAATATATAATACAGTATACATCACTGTATTGCCCCAAAACATACAATTTTACTGGTGTCTCACTGTAACAAGGTCTATTACAGTAGCTGAGACAAAGGATCATAGGCAAGTTGGGGAGATTCTCTGATCTTCCGTGACTGTCCCACCATACTGTAAAATTATTAGATGTCCGTGCTATTGTAGCAGAGACCTCTATCATAGCTCCCATATGTTGAGCCTGCATGATTGCCAGATGGGTAAGGTAGGTAGGTGGTCCTGTCTGGCCCCACCTAGAATGATGACTCATCCACACTTCTGTCCTACTATCTAACAAAGATTTTTCTGATTTGATAATCTGAAATACTGGGGAGTATGATATAGTTCTTGCATAAAGCCTGACATTGGTCATGTGGTTTGCTGGTCTATCCTCTCATATAATTAATCTCTGCATGGTTCCATAGAAATTAATTTACTAATATTCTCATACAAATTTCCATCAGTGTTTCAGCTCCTGGAGAAAACTGGAAGTCATTTCTTTCCTGGGTCTGGCGTCTCATTGGGTGTTTTCTTCAGTGTAGCTGTAACTATGGGTGAGTTTTGCCATCTTCCATAAATGCAGTGATGGGCCACTTATGTTGGCACATTTTTACATGTGTGTAAGGTGGATATATTTTTATTGCATAATCATAGCTAGTTTAACTTGTCATAGTTAAATCAGGAGTAAAGTCTGTGGTTCCTCTTCAGAAACACTACACAGAGCACACAAAACGTGCAACCATATACTCCCTCACACCTACACTTACACATTCATGCTAGCACACACACATTTACACATATCCTCTCACTATAACATACTTAAATAATCCCTCCCTCCTTTACCCACTCACCCTCTTATCTCACTTGCAGCTTTATTTCTGGCTTTTTTTTTTAACCTTAAGGTCACATACAATTGTGTTACATGACCCCGGTACATTCTTGCCTCCACGACTGACCAGCCTGGGACTGGTCCTTTGTTAAGAATATTTAATTGGCCCGGGGACAATTGTGGCTCTGCTCTCCGGACCAGCCTGGTCCTGGAAGTAGGAGGGCTGTGTGAAGGTAGGGTGTGGCAGAACTCTGCTCTGCTGCCTGCAGAAAGAAGACAGAGACCTGGGGAAGCAGCACTTTTAAGTATAGGAATACCACTAGGGCTACCCCAGCACCCACAGTTTGCCCCAGCACCCTCACTTTGCCCTACACCCACACTCTGCCCTGCACTCAGTCTCCCACTCTGCCC
>VKOC01026215.1:0-13346 GCA_009364415.1 Spea multiplicata
TGTTCTCCATTAAAATACTCCTAACCTTCAATCCAAGGTCCCTCCGTTGCTGTAAAATATTTCTTACTGCCGGTGACCATTTTACGGAGGATTAGAATGCATTACCTCTCAACATCGTACCGTATTGTTTTGTATAAACAGTGGTTATTTTAAGGTGAAAAGGGGCAAATAAATTGTTATTGTGTTGCTACTCTTAGAACACGGATTTAAATCAAATAAAGCCAAGAAAACGTTACATTTCACGTGTATTTATTTGCGGTTCTCTAATCACAAGGGTAAACCGTCTTTTATTATCTAAAAAGATAAGATTCCGCTTGTGGCAGAACTAGCATTATCTAGATCATTTCCTTACTTGATATTTTAATTACTTTATGAGACAACTATGGGGAAAAAAAAGAGTTCTTAAATATTCATAAATTTAAAGAGTAAACACCAAAAACACGTAGTGAATTCCCTGTTAGGTCCCATCAACGCTCAACCCGTTTTTCTTGATCACCCTACAAACTGTAGGCTTTTCTTTTTGCCATAGTGTTGCGTTGCCCTTTACGTCTGTTCAGTTTTGGAATGGATGGCTACAGAGAGCCCTAAAAAACACAAACTATCCTAAACTTATAGAGAAAAATCCAATAACCCTTAAACCCAAAGTTGACCTCGGACGGTCCCGACTTTACCATCTCTGTAACATTACCTCCACTTTAAAGAAACGTGAGCACGGAGCGCGTACTCCGAGGGTGTTTTTCCACTCTTCTAGAGGCAGCTCTTCTAGAGTCTTACGCTTTCTTTGAAAGTTTTAAGACACTAAGCGCTCGCAGACTATTCCGCTTTGACGTGCAAAAGCTGCAGATACGAAGAAGTCCTTTCATCCCGGGGTTCTGCGCTACGAGGCACTTTAAAGGTTGCCGATCCACTTGGAAAATCAAGCCGGAGGGTTAATGCGCCACTGCGTGCCGACCGGGCACTGTCTGGCCCCAACTCGTTAAACTTCCCCCATGTGAAATGAATATTATTATGTGTCGCAGTTACTAGCGGATACACATTTTCTGGAGGTATTCTAGAAAATGGCAGATCTATCAGTCTATTTATAACATAATTGTCTTTGTTCTACAACAAGGGTCAGCCCAGTGAACTGATGTAAAACCAGACAGGGCTTATTAATAGGTATCATTATAGACTTTGTACATTTGCCAAAGGCAGGGGATCATATTGTGTTATACGAGCTGATTTATATTACCTGGCACTTCATAAAATAAAGGCCTACAATACACGTTCCCAGAATCCTGTGTACTAGACACACTAAGATCGTTTTGGTTGGTTTTTGGCCCATTTGTATTTGGGTAACGAATTTCATTCCCTGCCCATTCGGTTCAGACAAAAATGAAGGGGCATTTTCTAATTTGTTGCCCAGTGCACACATTCACTCTCGCTCATTCCCTTACATTCTTACTCTCATTCACTCTCGCTCATTCCCTTACATTCTTACTCTCATTCACTCTCGGCAGAGAAGGTAGGAAAACATTTAGAGAGTGTTAAGGGGGATGAATGAACGAGAAGGGTGAGACGGCGTGAATGTGGGCACCGGGCAATAAATTTAATTCCAAATTTGCCTCTGAATTTTTGGTAGAACCGAATGGGTAGGGAGCAAAGTCCATTGCCCCAAAAACAAATGGGCCAAAAAACTAACCGAGCCGGGCCATTTGCAGCACACTCCTCAGCTCCTCTTCGCAATGGTCTCGCCGGCACACAAGGGGTTAATTGTATCAGCAGCAGCACGATAAGTGAAGTGAAAAATAACTTCCGGTCTGCGCATGGAATCTGTCTGGAGGGGGATAGTTTGTCATCGTCCCTGCGATGCCAAGGAGGGAAACAGAAATTCCATTAACAGAGTCATTTCTGCTGCAGGAACGGTATTAGTATAAAGTGCGGCAAACGGCAGCAAGCGGCCTCCGCTGATTCATTCGGACCGCCGGCGAATAACCTCCATCCCCAGGCACCTCTTTACATGATTGGTTTCTATTAAATGAAATCTAATTATTATTTCCCAAAAATCTCCTTTTTATTATTTTCTGGGTATAGTTGATCTACGTTGCGAAAAAAAACATCAAAATAAGGATTCAAAGGGGGGGGGGGCATCCATCGGTTTGTAGCAAACTGGAAGTTCTAACTGTTGCAGGTAGAATTCTACCATAAAAATTACTACTAAAGGGTTAATCTGTCATTTATGATAAAAAAAAAACATTGTATTTTTATAACAGAACCAAAGAAAGGGAGGCCATTTTGTTTGATTCCCACCCAAACGCATGTCCCCACCTTATGGCGTCTGAGGGGGAGACAGAGGCAAGCTGTGGGCAATCTCTCATTAACATAATATTGCCTCTTTCCCATGATCCCTCAGTGCAGACTGCCATGGAATCCTGCTGTCAGCGTAAACAGGAAGTTGTACCCCCCTTCCTGTTCTCTTCTAACATTCTTTTAGCGGCACAGATTGTTTCCGGGTTCCTCTGTAAAGTTTTGATCGCAAATATCTTAGGACGAGGCAGTGATATAAACCATGTGATGGGGCAGCAAGATGGCGGCTCAGGAGATAACAGAGGGGATTTTTATATGAACATTTAGGCAAAAAAAATAATAATATATGAGTATAACGCAAGAATAACGATTAGGAATAAAATGGAATGGAAATGATCGTCACACCGCAGTCCCTCTCCCTATTTTTCTTATAATAATTATGTTATAATTATACCTCTAATTCTCGGCCCATTGTGACAAATCGATGACCCATCAATGGCTTTGTTAATCTGCGTAAGAGCTATTTATTTCCATAAATACACAGGCCACGGATGACTGCTCCCAAATTACACGTATTTACTGTTAATTCACCCAGGATCCTGTCCTAATCACGCAGGTGTGAGCCGGATTCAGACAACACCTTATATTTAGCCGGTGATTGTACGTTATAATGTTATCCCAGATTAAAGCGCACCATTAATTATAAAATGAAGCCCATGCATCCCATATCTATGCATTAAAGTAACAAAATTGCTCCTAAAATGTTCGATTTGTTAATAAAACAGATAAGGTCAGGTTGGTAGCCTAAAACCTACAGTTATTGGCATTCCCTTAACCACGGAGACCCCCAGAAAAACGATGGGGGGGCTCCAGATAGACTTCCCTGAATCGTGCCTGTTAACAAATCTCAAAATAACCTTCAAACTGTACCAGAAAACATCACAATGAGAATTTGAGCTATACATTTATGGCTAAAATTTCATTTGCCTACTAAAGGCCTGGGTAAGATATTATCACTTTTTATTATTATTATTTAATTATTATTATTCATTTGCGAGGAATGCTTGTCTGCGTTTTTTAAGTCAAGCGCTAAACACTGGAAATCAAAGGGTCAAGGAACCTGCTCATAAAAGACATCGCACAATGCGACCTAACATTATGAATCAGCCATCGCTTAGAGCAAAATAGCCGGTGCAGATCATTAGGAGTTATTTAAATGGCTGGTTGCTCACGGTCAATAATGATTAAACTTTATTGAGTCAGGTATGAAGGCCACATATTCACGTTCAATCAATTTCCTGTCTTCTCCCCACCCTCCATCCGTAAAAAGGCTGCCTGAACCAATTAACAGCAATCAGCAACTTAGCAATAGGGGGGGGGGTAACCTAATGGGTATCAAACAGATGCTGGGAACAGGAAGTTCAGATGGATTCTCCCATTGTATACAGATAAGAGGGGGGTTCTAAAACATCTAATACATCTAAGCTTAGCCTGGCCCTGTGAAGGGTCTACAATTACCCTCACAACCACAGGAATGTTTTTCTTCATTACAAGAAATGTGACGGTTAACCACAGATCTGCTTTGGTTTTTATTTGATTAATATGGCTCCACGTTGTTAGTAATATTTTTTAGGGCCTCTGTCACCTAAGCAATGTTTATGGCATGCATACAGAATGTATAATGTCGGTACGGAACATACATATTTACATTATGCTAAATGAGAAATATGTAAATGTCGTGGCCGTATGCAAATGAACCTGAAACCAGAATCACCAGAAACAATAACCCATTTTCTTAAAGTGCCACGGGGTGATATGATAATTTTTTTGTCTCTCGCGCATTCAATACGTTTTCTTGTAATTCTACCAGCACAATGTAAATATTATATTGAACGAGCTACGTTCACACCTTAAATAACTTAATAACCAAAATCTATAAGTAAATATAACGGAGTCTGCAGGTCAGGATCGGCGATGTACGTGTATTGGGATCCCCTTTTTTATGTGTGTACTGTAGAACAATCCATCTTAACTTCCTGTTGTAATCAGCATAATTATACCTCCGTCATCATTAATTATCTAAATTTATTTTATGTATAAAATTGTATACATTTTAAGGAAAATACCTGAAAGATTTCATTGACCTCGCATCCCCTCGCCTGAAAATTACAAAATTTGAAAGAAAATACATTTATTTATTTATTTTTAAATGAAACAGATTTCCCCTATTACACAGGAAAGGGGAGCGGGCAGATGTGGTCTACAGTGGAGTGTGGTCAGTCAGGTTAACCCCTAACTCATCTGACCACTCCACTTCCCCGTAAAAAGACCCAAATGTGTGTTTCTCTCACACGCTTTGTTTTATACGATTCTTCACACTCAGCGGACATAAAACGTAATAAGTTATTCAGAGACAATGAATTTCTTGCTTTCTGAAACACCATCTGTCAGGCTATCCTTTGTTTATGAAATACTAAGTAACTGATTCTTTAAACCAAATTTAAAGTAAACTTGTCACCTATACAATAAAATAGCTGAGCTTATTCGAGCGCTAATTATTATAAAAAAAAATGTGTTCAAAATGACAAAATGTACAAAATTAACAAATATTAACCCCTTAATGACAAAGCCCGTATATGTACGGGCTCAAAATGCATTGTTTTCAATGGGTTTAGGGACCGCCCATTGTCCTTAAGGGGTTAACTCTTATTGTGCCAGTAAATTGACTCAGTATTAGTCTAGGGTTGACCAAATCACAATTGTGGTGATCTTCTCTACATAATCCTATCAACCACAGCCGACCATAGATGGGAGTTGCAGTGCAGAGCCAGTCAGATACCCTGGTGAGCTTTACTCAAGTATGGGCAGATTTTGGCATAACTGCTGCTGTGACGCTCAACCATCCATTTGTTGGCCGAGCATCATAAAAGTTGCAGGCCACAACTCTTATGGCGCTCATCCAGCAAACTTCATCACATCATAGGCTTTGCATATCCTTATCTTTGTAAAATATTGATCCATAAATTAAAAAATCCCCAAGCAATGAGTGGCAGCCTCATATTTATGTAAAAAAAAATACTAAAAAATGTGTACGTTAAATTGAGGTTTTTATCAACGAGCAGCAGGTTGAGTGGAAAACCTTATCGGCTTTAAATAAATGGCGTCTCCGATGATTGACAGGCTGGTGGCAGCGCCGTGCAGCTCTCTCGTACTCAAAGAGTTAATAGCGCTTGAGTTATTTCTTTGATTTACGTAATAGAGGCAGAATAATGAGTTTAATTCGTTTCTAGGTGACCAGTTCACCTTAATGAATATCCCAGTCACTAGCCCAGTACGGGCTGTAAACCCCACGTCCTTCCCCTCTGATTCTAACATATTTATGGAGAAAGATTTTCCTTTTTTTAATGGATTTCTGGTCTTTTAGTTCCATCTACTGGTTGATTCTTCACAAGGCAATAAATAAGCCCCCTATAACACGCATGTTTAAATCCCCTCATTGTGTTAGTCCCTACCACCTCTACTGGGCAGCTGTTCCACTTATCCACCACCTTCTCAGTAAAGTAAACAAAAACCTTGTGAAAATGGCAGCTCTATCCCATTGCCTTTTAACAGCGTAATAAAAAACAGCAGGTTTTAATATATAGTGGAATTTTACCATTAGTTTCTAATTTTACTAAATGAAATGCTGTCATCATCTGTAACGTCACTCAACTGTTCATAAGAATCATGACATCATACATGACGAATCCCCGGTGGGAAACCGATACAAAGTAGCTTATCTTGGGACTGAAAAACAAAAATCAAACTATTGAAGTTTCTTCCGTTACGGCTTCAGGAAAACTTATTTCTTCCTCCCAAGATGGCAACAAGATCTCTGTGTGGATTGAATTCATTCCGGTAACCTTATATATAAAATATAACAAAGTATCCATCTCCTTATTGAAGGTATTTACTGTATCTCTCAACGTGACCTTTCTGGATCTCGGGGTGAAATCCGTAGCTTTACTGCTCTTACTGCAAAGAAGCCTTTCTGGGGCTGAAGGCAAAATATAATTTTCTCAAGTCTCAAAAGATGACCTCGTTTCCTTCGGATGTTCGCTCGGCTGATGAAAATGTCATCCGATACTTCTTTGTATCGCTGAAATTGTAGGAAAAGGTATAAAATATCCCTCGATACTTTAGGTTGCACATTTTGCTACACAAGCCGTATGACGGGTACATTTTTGAGCCTCGTACGCAAATTTGCTCACTTCTCTAGAAACCATTGAATGAGATGCCTATATTACATTTATGTAACAACAACTAGAAAGGGGGGGGGCATTTAAGAGTTGCCAAGGTAACCAATAATTTCCAAGAGTGGATGCATGATCAAGAAAGCAATCTCAGCTTAATGAGAACAAAAAGGATCCCTGGGAACTCGCGGGGTTTGACCCCGAGTCTCAGGGTTTTCGTCCCCAATCTCAGGGTCTTATGGTGAAGGGGCAGATTCTCAGGACCACACAGTCTGGAAGGGACTCCTTCTTATACTACACGGCTGGGATCATATAATATATATATATAATAAATATAAAAATTCTGCATTTCTTGCCAATAAGCAAATATATATATATATATATAAAATATATATTTTTTTCTATATACACATGTGCATGTATAAACATAATATAAACATGTACAAAATATAATGGAAGGTGAGATATATTGTAATTCTGTATCTCTCATCTTGAATGTATAAAGAGACATGTTCCTTCTTGTGTTACCGTCTGATTCTGTGAAGCATAGAAGATGTTCAATTATTTATAACGTATATTATAATAGGGAGCCCCCTATCCTGCACCTGAGTGTAAATTACCTTCTCTGCAGACGGTGTCAACAATTCTGGCTCCTAGCGTTCATTATGTAGAAAAAGAACTCGTTTTGGAAGAAGAGAGGAGAAGAAGAAAAGATTCTGAAGATCGGTAAATCCTTTCTCTCCATGAAGACGAAATCCCAATAAACAAAGGTTTTCAGAGAGAGCGAGGATCAGAAGGGCCCCCTTTCCTCAAACCCTACAAATCGATGATGGAAACGACATTATTATTATAGTTATTAGATTCTACATCTGAAAATTTTGTTTAAATATTGCGGTATTTGCTACCACGAAGAACATCAATTTCTTGAAGACATCTAGAAATATGTAAGAAAGGACAGAAAAGAACATTATTTTATATTCTTCAATCCTTGGCTTTAAATTTATCTTCTGTCAGCAGTTTCCAAAGACGTTGGTTGAAAATCATAAGCTTTAGAGAAGAATCCCCATTTCATTACTAAAATTGTAGTTTTTGCCCCCAAAATATAATGTTTTCAGACAGCTGCATATCAGCCATTTGTATGATTCGCGCTCTGTTATCTGAGCCGCGATCTACTAAACACCCCGACTACTTATCATACTGCCTGTGGGGAACAATAGAATAGCTCAGTCTTAATCACCCAGCCAGACTCTCTGACTAAATAAAGTCTATGGAGGAACGGACTTCATTGCTCGCATAAAGCAATCAGCTCAGTGTGGTGTTTGAGCCGGGAAATTCACCAAATATTCACATACTTTGACAGCAACGGCGGCTCCCGCTGCAAATATGTACCACATTAATAGAAATGTGAGCAGTTTGAAAAAAAAGCTATAATTTAAAGCTTCAGAGCAAAATACAAATAACTTCTAGTCATTATAGATGCAAATCCGTATGAAAAATAAAGGGAAAAAAACATTTTAGCAGGAAAACAATTTAAAAGGAAATACATTTTATTCAGCAATTTTTGAGGAAATTTCAACAGGGTAGTTAAATATTATGTGATGTAAATGTTTATATCTCATAATATCAGTAATTTTAGTTTTTTTTCCTTTTTATCTTTACTGTAGTTTCTTTTAATTTTTTTTACTTGAGAGCAAAGGAAAAAAACAGGGATGGAAGTGAAATTAGTTAGTAAAACCGATGTATATAATCCATTAGCTAAATGAGAAAGAAGAGAGGACGTTAATAGCCTCTGCGTGTGTTTTGGGGCAATTAAATGTATAATCAGGTGTACAGATTATCTATTCCACTTCTTAAATTGTCTCATTTGAAATCTTTTATTTTATTATACATATATGCACTATATGGACAAAAGTATTGGGACACCTGACCATTTCAGGGACTTGATGACATCACATTCTAAATAGAGAGACATTAATATGAAGTCATCCCCCCTTTGCAGCTACAACGGCTTCCACTCTTCTGGGAAGGCTTTCCAGTAGATTTTGGGGAGTTTCTTTGGAAATTTCTGCCCATTCATCCAGCAGAGCGTCTGTGAGGTCGGCACTGATGTTGGATGAGACGCCCGGCTCGCGATCCCCGTTCCAGTTCATCCCAAAGGTGTTCAATGGGGTTGAGGTCAGGAGTCTTTGAGGCCACTCAAGTTCTTCCCTAATATAAAGGGGTGGGGCAACATCATATTAATGTCTATGTATTGAGAATGTGATGTCATCAAAGTCCCTGTTGATGTCACGGTGAGACGTCCCAAAACTTTTGTCTATGTTTAAGACCTGATGCTCTGGTGTCCACATACTTTCGGTCATATAGTAGATTTTGTTTCTAGGGCTCCAGCGGGTCATAAAGCTCTATCACATAATGGAAGAAAACCAGTATTTTAATCATTTTTTTTTCCAATTTCATTCCTACAGAATCCGCTGAACCCGACCATCTCTCCAATACTTGAGCACAAATATTATAGAATTTTGATAACATTGATGTTGACTTTCTTTTGGCTCAAGTAGACGACAGATATTTAAAAGAGATGTCAACAAAATTGAACACTGAAATTTGGAGATTCAAAGCCACTGCGCTCAGAAATAAAATATCACAGGTGGCAGATAATTCGGGGTATTTTCAACGCAAAAAGGTGCAAATTGCAAGCGTGGCAGCTTACCTTTGATGTTGATATTAGACTCAGAGTTGCTATCAAAGAACATCTCGGCTTTGAAGTCAACACAATCTCGACTTTCTCTCTGGATCTGGGTGGCTACTGATAATTTATGCAAGGAACTTAGTAAGAGGCAGGATCGCCCGTGAATAATAAGCAGAAACATTTTTTAATTCTGCCTTTTCCATGTTTTTTTTTTTTTACACTTTTTTTTCCTACGGTGTTTTATTTTGTGTTGTCATATTTTATTACCGTTTGTTACAAATTTCATCAAGGTTATGAGACAGATCTTATTATCAAAGAATTTTCTTATGAGGCTTCCTTGATTTCGCATGAAGTGGAATCTGTCGTTTCAAAAATGATTTTAATCAACAGAACATAAAAAAAAACTTAATGCTTTGTTGGAAATATTTAAAAATATTTAGTGCTTTTTTTTTTTTTTTTTTTAAAGGGGAACTATGCCACACACGGCAGCATTATGGCCAAAAATGTTGTTTATTGTAATAATATAATAGTACTATATATTGATAAAGTGTAATTTATTTTTTTTTACTAACAAAAGTTAAGGATTATAAATTGGTGGGGAATGGTGGCAGAAGTGGGATATCGATTAATATATACCGGTATTAATGGATAGCTTCTGTGGCTAGGTGTTACTACCCTACTCATCCAACTATAATATTTCTAATGTTATGACCATTATATTAATGATAAGAAAACACAGGGTGCAACATGCTTGAATTTTAGGAAATACCTGCTTAACCACAGGTGGCATGAGTGACAGATGTCTTCGGTAAGATCGCCTTACATCCTGGCTTGAAGTCTTTGAGGCTTTGTACTCTTGTACCCAATAAACATTAGGGGAGAGAAGAGGGACAGAGCAATTTGCTTCCTAAAGGGACTGGCCAAACTAAAAAGGGCCACTTGGGTGTTATGAATCTTGAGCTTGCATAATTGTGATCCATGGTTGTCAGGATTTGGGTTATTCCATTAAGTACGAAGCTTGTTAACAGTAAGAGTGTTACTATTTACCCCTAACTGGGGTCGTGGAGTCGGAAAAATGGCAAATAAAGAATTTAATTTAAAAAAATTCGGCAAAAAAATCTCCAACTTACAAAGTGGGAAAAAAAAAACATTAAAGCATCACCCGGTGTCTTGATTTAGAAATTATGAACAAATAAAAAATGACTAATATTTCATACAAAAAGCAATTATTGTGAAGAATTACAGGCGTCTGAAGAAGTTCGAGGGCTCCCTAATATATCTGCAATTAGCGCTCTAACTCCGTCGCTGTGACTTCTCGCTGCTTCCTGGATACGGCGACCCAATATAGGGGATAATTACACAAAACTAAAGGGGGTTACGCATGAAAAGTTAGCAACCGTCGAATTGGTCTAGTAATCGGGAACATTCTACTGGTTGCTATGGTAATAGAACCATCTCTGGGCTTTTTTAAAAGAAAAAAAAAACTCCAAGATGGATGAGTTAGATTTTTATCTTTTCTGCAGAATGGACAAGAAATTGGGGGGGGAAATAATATATTAAAATTATCTTAAAATAACAATGAGACAAAATATTAAGTGACATCGCAACCTCAAGATAAAAGACTGCTTTTTCCACCGTAAAATATTGGATTGGTAATTCTTAGCGAGGTAGTGTTAGTGGCCAGTGGCATGATATTCAATCCTGGGGCCCTCGGTAGGCCGTGTTGAGGGGCCCCTCCTCAAGTATGTATCATGTTTTGGACATTAATGGCTGTGTCCTGGAACATGTTATAGAACACGTGAGACTAGCGACTGTTTATACCGATTTATATTATGGAGGAAAGAAACACAGATTTGCAAAAGATGAACCAGTGGTATGTTAAAACAACTTAGTCTATTCACTAAGAAGTGGAGTGGCCAGTTGAGTATAAGTGTTGAAGAGACTGACGGTCACGTTGTCTCACATGCTAACACTCGCAGCACTAACCTCAAACCCCAACCCAAAACCCTAAACCCAACCCTAACACTCAAACCGCATCCCCAACCCTAATCTAAGCTACGAACCCAATTCCCAACACTGACCCTAAACACGAACACTAACACCACATCCACAACCCTGACCTGAACACCCAACCATATCCTCAACCCTCACTCTTTAACTCAACTTGCAGATTCGACCATTCGTGAGTTGATTGCGAGGGCTTGAGAGGGTACATGACTATACATTTTGTGAGATTCAGGTGAGGGAGTGCGAACTCAATGTCAACTTTCATGTCCTTATCTGAAACTTGCAAATACACACTAAAAAAACAATGAAATTTAAAAATAATAAATTAAAAGAAACAATTGTGATTCCCTGGAACTCCCTAATAACCAAGGGGGGCGATGATTGCCAACCTCAATCCCCAATTCGGAAAAAGACACAAGGACCGTAAATGTTTTGGTATTCAAGACAGGAGGAAAAAAAACAAGGCTACAGACATTAGCTATTTCATAAAGGTCGTGTTTTCATACAAAATGTGAATAATTTATAGTAATCTCGCGGCCCTTGTGCAATTACGCCTCTTGATCTCCTGATTGCACGCAATAAAACAATAACGGTTCATTAATTAATGATTGGAAAATATTTTGTCAGCCATTCCGAGCCTCTCTGCAAGATGCATATTTATGAAAAAAAAGGTTTTGTGAAGCTCGATATTTCAGTGCTCAAGTTACATAGAGGCATTCTTCATAGAATTTCACCACATGGGCGCGGGGGCCAACCTAGAACGATGAGACATCAATGCAAAAAAAAGAGACATCAGTCTAGAAATAAGAGACATATTCAGGGTCTTTTTGCATGTCTGCTAAGTACATTTAAGTCTCTTCAACTACAAGAAAAAGAAGCTATAATTTATTGGATTATATACTGTATGTATTTTGTATATATTTGGATACCGTACAAAAAAAATAATTAAAAAAAAAGCTTATTAAAAATCAAATAATAAAAAAAAAAAACCGAAAAAAAAATGGAAATGGAAAATTTATAAAAATGAATGGAAAAGCATTAACAACATGTTTGAAAAAAAATATAAAAATGAAATGAATATATATATATTTTTAAACTGGCCAACAATGTTTTTAAATCCAGCAATGAATGTTTTTAAATCCCAGTCACATCTTATTGTGAATATTCTTGTCTCGTTTTGTATTAAAGCTTCTTCTTCCCCCGACAAACTCTTTGTTACCCAGAGCCGACGTCATTCCGCTCGCCTTATTATTCGCTGATTGCCTCATTATATAGTAATCTTGTTATTTTCCTTTAATTGTTTTCATTATCCTGCTTTTTGTTTTTCTCATTATTCAGAATAAGGCTGTTTTGATTATGTTGGCCTCATTATCTAATGCGAGGATTGTTTTGTTGGGTCTATAAGTAATTTTAAAACGTTTAACCGTTTCAATGTTTGCCACCCGAATAAACATAATCACGGCTCGATTTGCATTTCAAAATAGTTGTCTTAGGTGCAAGAAAAAGACTTTCCTCCTCCATGTTTCTATCTAAGAAAAAAAAGAGATATCTTGAATTTGCCGGCAGATCGGCCCCCATTCGGCCCGTCTAGTCTGCTGTAAGTCAACCCTCTGATCAAAAGAAACATGTTATGATGAATGAGAAAACCGCCAAAATCCCCCAAATATCCCTAAAAAATCATGAAGATTTTATCTTTTTTTTAAAAAAACAAAAAACATTTGTGTAGAAGACTTGTGGATTTTTTTTATTATTTTTTTTCTATCTTCTGGTTGTGTTAAGCATCTTCTTTATGAAACAACAATATAATTATCTCGACAATCTCTAAAATGATCAAAGCAGCTTCATAATGACCATGATTTTAAATAAGGGTTTGCATTGAAATTTTACTTTTGAAATGACAAATTGTTACGATATAACCGATCCCATTCTCTGAAACATTCCTAGAAACAATAGAACGGATTTATTCTTGGGCCAAAATTTGTTAAACTGTCATCTGCTAGAAAAACAAGACGCCTGCCCTCAATAATCATAATTAGATCATTTTCATACCATTCATTTTGGATAACATGAACCAGATGACCCTAACTGTTGTAGAAAGGTAAATACTGACACCATTTTTGGCTTATTTCACC
>VKOC01026216.1:0-31812 GCA_009364415.1 Spea multiplicata
AGTGGGATTACAGCCTCCCTATGCCATGCTACCACCCCCCTTACACATCCATGCTATCACACACACACTCATTCACAAACATTTAAATACTCATTCATTCCATTAATCACACATACTTCACACATTAATCACACATACTTACCCAAAAACCCTTCCCCACCCCCTTACCTGAACTGCAGATCTCTCACTCGAAGACTTCTGCAGGGCCCGGCTGTGTGAGCAACTTCTCTGGCCCCGCCCCCAGAGGAGGGAGGGGGAGGCAGAATTACAGCTTCCTGTTCTCCTGCTTCTAGCAGAAGAGACGCTGCTCGCGACCAAAGTACCGGTAAGCAGCCTGGCAACCTAATTGAGGTCTGATTAGAAGACGACCTATTATAAGACGAGGGGTATTTTTCAGGGCATTTGCTCTGAAAAAACCCTTGTCTTATAATCGAGCAAATACGGTAACTTTAACTTCACTTGAGGGCAGGAAAGCCTCAGCGGGGTCTTTCTAGACCCTGCTGGGCTCTCAAATTGCACCCCTGCTGGCTGATCATAGTTATTGCAATGAGCAATGCAGAGCTATGGATCAAATTGTGATCAGCACAAACATATGAGGAGGAGGTAACGGAGAACAATAGTTTCTCCCCTTCCAAATAAAATGCAAAAAGAAATAATGAAAATTAAGGGAAAAAATAAATAATACAATTGATTTCATAAAATAAAATGTATGAGAAATGTATGATCTTGCGCCATACTGCATTGGGAAAAACCAAATCAGGAGATGTTGCTGAACATAAATTGGGTCATTGTTCAGCTGGGGCACTTACAGTATGGAAAATTTAAGCAAGATTACAAAATTGCGATTGATTTTATCTATTTGGTATAGGTTTCTGCTTTTTGTTTTTGTTTAGTTTTTTTTACATATTATCACTAATAATTATTATGTTTTACATATTTCTATGATTTAAAAAGAAGGCCATACTTTTCCTGAATAAAATGATGTATAATTTGTGCACCAAGTTCATCAAATATTGAAAAGTGGAATCATTACAAAAAATATTTTGGTTCTTTGGTTATGAAAACCCTGGGACCTGAAGGGATTGAAGGTTAACATCCTATCATGCATAAAGGTTGTATTTGTTTTGTCTTTTAATGATTAACACTTGATATTAAATCTGTTAGTATGTTCCTACTAGTGCTTCCACTAGTACTCCAGTTATTCATACCTGGGAACTTTTGGGCTCCGGCTACCTGGAGCCTATCTTTGCGGGACATGGCCAGAACTGACCACTGACATCAGTGGGTGGTACCTCCGACATCAGTGGGTGGTACCTCCGACATCAGTGGATGTTCCTGCCCATGCCAGTGGGTGTTACTGCTGACATCACAGGAAAACCCCACATTAAAAGAGTGTGGAGTGGGGCATGTCAGGACCCGGAGGATTCAGGTGTTAACCCAGAGAAGCGGCGCTTCTCCCAGAGTACGCCTGGCTAAACCCAGAGAGTTGCCAGGTATGCAGTTATGTCCATTAAAAAACACCAAACTGCAGCTACTTCGTATATTTATAAAAAGACCAGTATATCAAGCTGACTAAAGTATAGAACAGCATGTGCATCCACAATTGAAACCCAGCTGAACCAGGAATGTTCTAATCTAGTAAGTAAAAGACAACTGGCAAAGTGCGGCCTTCATGGGAGAGTAGTGGTTTCTAATCCACCTTTTAAGAAAACAAGTCTTAATATTTAGCATAGGCCAAACAATACAGAACTGTCACAGTGAAAGAGACTGTTTACTGATAAATCTGAATTTAAAAATGTTGGTGTCAATCATAAGAGGGGAAGACATGAGTGGCTAACACCACAGTGTGTAAAACCTACAAATAAATATGGTGTGAGGATGTTTTGTCTATTTTGGATTTGGTGACTTACACCCAAAAAACTGTACTCCTCTGTATTTTTCTTTGAGAAATACTGTATATTTTACTAAACAAATTTATTTTTTCAGAAATGCTTAAATTGTGGTAGCGGACTAAGACTTTTGGACCCTATTTTATTTATTTATATTGCTGTTCATATATTTGTTTTGTTATCTGCTTGTATGTTGATATAGGTCACTTGCAGTTGGCAGTGGTAGCATGATGTGTCGAATTGGTAGCGTGGTCGCACCATTCTGTGTGTATCTGACAGAGGTGTGGATATTCATGCCACAAGTAAGTTTCTGTAAAACCAACATTTCAACACAAAAGTAGATTTCGTTGATTTTTTCATCATAAACTTAATGATTCCTCCCCACACACTTCAGATGTTTTATCTTATGTTTAACCCCAATACCCCAGTGGCCTGTTACCCTCTCTACGTCGCTGTCCTTTCTACTGGGAATCTAGTTATGATGTCATATGGCACCACTTTTAAAGGAAGCTCAGCTTGAAGGAAATTATTGGAGGACTTTAACCCAGACCAGGACAGGCTCTGCCACACAGACACCCAAACACACACACGAGGACAGGCTCTGCCACACGGACACCCAAACACATACCAGGACAGGCTCTGCTACACCGAAACCCAAACACACACCCCAGGACAGGCTCTGACACACCAACACCCTAACACACAGACCAGGACAGGCTCTGCCACACAGACACCCAAACACACACAGGACAGGCTCTGCCACACCGACAGCCAAACACACAACCGGACAGGTTCTGCCACACCGACACCCAAACACACACACAACAGGACAGGCTCTGTCACACTGACATCCACATCTGGACGGGCTAAGTTAACAATATTTTTTTTGTGCTTTGCCCCCTTGTGTATCGCTCCCAGCCAGTCCTTTGTGTATTTATGCCCCCAGCCATAATTGGTATTGATATTTGTGATGTTCCCAGTTGCCTCTCGTGTGTCGATGCCGCCAGCCCCCCACATGTATTTGTGTACTCCAGCGAGTGCACTCCATCTCCCCCCAAAACAGACTGCCTGTGGCATCTTTGCCCCCCAAAACAGCCTCCCTATGGCATGCTCCCCCACTTACACATCCATTATATCACACAAATATTACCGTATTTGAAATCTGAATATAATTTAGGGAAAAAAGAAAAAGCCTGAATATAAGATCCCCTGTAGGAAAAAAGTTTTACTAGTAAATATGAATTCATGTTAACTATTTTTTCATATTTAATAAAAGCTATGATTGAGGAAAAAAAATATTTTATTTCCTTTTATTTGCCAATCTGCCCCCCAGTTATGCACATCTACCCCAGACTTGCTACTCTGCCTCCCTGATATGCCTTATACCCTCCTATATGTCACTCTGCCTCCAGAAATGCCTTTTAACCCCCTATATGCCACCCTGCCTCCAGAAATGCCTTATACCCCTATATGCCACCCTCAGGCATTTCTGAAGGCAGAGTGGTATACAGGGGGTCAAAAGGCATATCATGGAGCATTCTGAAATGCTCCATGAAAGCCTTATGCCACCCATACAACACCCCCCTCCGACTTACCAGTGCTTCTGACTCTCTGGTGGGGGGCACCGGTTGTTCAGCCGGAACTTCTATGAGCACCAGATGGTCATGTGGCGCTGGTGCTGCATCATAGAAGCTACGGTGGAAGTACAAGCAGTAGCGGGTGGCAGCAGCGCTGCGAGGAATTCTCCTCTCTGGCAGCCGTGGAAGGTATATGCGATGCGCGTAGACAACCTCCGCTGCTGCCGGCACTTCCGCCGGCGCTCAGTGATAGACCCCGGTATAAGTGCCAGCAGCAGCTGAAGTTACCAGGCAGGAGGATCCAGGTCCCCTGCAGCGCTGTGTGGGATCTTAGTCTTATAGTCAGACCTTATTTGAGTCTGATTAGAAGACGACCTTGATTATAAGACTAGGGGTATTTTTCAGAGCATTTCATTCACTCACAGTTATTTATTCACAGATACTCATTCATTCAATTATTCAGATGTCCATTCACTCATCCACAGATACTCCCTCATTCAGATACTCATTTGTTTACTCATTTATTCACTCAAACTCACATATTCATCCATACAGCCTCCCCCACCCCTTACCTGAACTGCAGATGTCTCTGTGCTGCTCACAGACTTCTGCAGGGGCCCACTGATTCCTTCTGTGTTCCTCGCACTCTGTGTGAACAACCTCTGTTTTACCGCACAGGGGAAGCAGACGTGCAGCAGGGTCATGTGACATAAGTGACGTGACTCTGCTGGTTTCCTGCATCCCCTTGACGGTACAAAAGACGTTTGCGAGCAATGCACAGGTAATTAGCAGGCCCCTGTGGTTGCTGCTGGTTCAAGGGGCAGTTGCCCCTTTTGCCCCGCATTAAAGACGGCCCTGGCGGCTGCTTTGGCCACGTATAGGCCCAGTCAGCCAGGCTCTGACTGGGCGTATTTTCAGGTAGGGGACTGGAGCTGCAGCTCCATCAGCCCCTACGTTAATCCGGCCCTGTCTGCAGTTCTAAAATGTGTAATAAAACTGATATGTTAATGAAATGCAGTGTTTGTTGAGTGGAACTAGTATTAGAAGGGTGGGCAAAACACAGTATTTTTTTCTGATGATTTCAAGATAGACAGAGGAGGTAACAAATTGGCAAAGGCAGGATGCTAGGTTACATAGCAAGAGTAAGAAAGAGGAAGTGGTCAGATTTTTGCTAGCGTATTGTGTGCAGTACTTTTAATCAAAAACAAGTTACATGCTAAATACATACTCATTACTAAACTATTGAACTCCAAAGACACAAAACCACAAAATAATCGTTAACTGATGAAATACATGGACATTTTTAGAAAAGATTGAAAGTGAGCTCAATAATGTATTAACATGCCATAAACCATGTGTAGGTTAATGTTGTTATATCTATATTGTCTTGTATTAGTAGAGACCATCATGATGTTATTTATTCAATCAGTTGAAGTTATTTCCCAATGCTTTTTATTGTAACTTTTTCTGCAGTTGCAGTCTAGAATTTGCAACCAGATATTTTCGTTGAGTTGAATTTCAAATCAGAGATTTTCCACCACAACTAACACCAATACATGATTAGAGGGGTCATCAAATTGAGTCCCCTCGATCCTCAGGGGCACCATACAAAGACAGTGACTATGTGATGTCCCCCTCTTTGTGACTCCCTGTGCGACTGCGCAGGCTGCGAACCTGTTAGGCTGGCCATGGCTGTGATGTGAAAGTAAAGTGCAGATAGATGGGTTAAATGATTTCTTTTCTTCTTTACAGATGTTAGTTGGAATCATGGCCTTACTTACTGGAATATTAACCCTGTTGCTCCCAGAAACATTGGGGAGGCCTCTTAGTAATTCCATGGAAGAAGCTGTAGAAATGGCAGCCAAGAATGGGATCAATAAGAAAAAAGCAATGACAGAACTTAATGGAACTGTAATGGAAAAACTGGAGCCCACGAGTCCAGACAACCTGAATGCGTAGCGTCTTACTATGGACTGATTACCTATACAATCTTCTATTAGAAGGAGCATCAAAAACCTAAAACAACACATTTGTTTTCACTGTGTCAGTGTCATAAGCAATAGCAAATTGATTTAATTAAGTCTGAATAAATGAGGAAATATGTAACTTATAAATAAAAATATAAACGCTACATATTATTGTTAAAAAAAAAAAGAATTAAAGTTGAATGTTGAGCCATATGCAACCATTGGATTTATGGACACAAATCACTAGGTTTAAAGAAATGTGTACCTATCTTACCATACTTTGTTACAGTCAGATAACAGTATAGTAGGTTGTATGGATCACTTACCAATATCCAGAGATTTACAAACGGTAACGTTTGAATTTAAATAAATACGTAGACATGTTAGATCAGGATAGGTCATGTGTTTATATATTATAATAATCATGATTTTGTAATATAGCATTATATTCATGAAACACTGTAATGTATGCTCAAGAATGTGTGATGTAATTTTCACACAAAATGTGCAGCGAAATATTTTATTACGTGCTTTAAAATGATATGCTGTTAGTCCTATGTCACAAAAGGATTGTTTGTAAAGTTACAAACTTCATCCATTCTTCCCTGTTTCCCCTTCCGCCCTACCTCCAGATTAGGGTGAAGTTGTCAGTCAACCTGATGGCAGCCTTGTCTAATTGGTTATATTTGCATAAAACACTATTACTTACAACAGCCTCACATAACTATAAATTTCCATGCTTTCAGTGCCTTTACAACTAATTGGTGAGCCTGTGCCATGTGTGCTAATTCTTGGCTTGTTCCTGACCTGCCTACAGTCTTCTGTTCCACTTCCACTGTTCCACATATGATTTTTGTGTAGACCTGATTTTTAATCTCCTGTTCCTGGCTCTCAATCCTTGGTTTGATTTCTGGCTTTGGTTCTTTGTAACTCCTAAGGTACCTTGTGTACCAGTAGCCAAGTCCTGATGCAGCTTGTACCTTGAGGCCCAAACTTAGGGATACAAGGAACTGATGTAGGTGAAGACCCTGCTATCTGGGTTAGCTAGGACGTTGCATATACTTAACTTTGTCTTTGTTTTTCTTTGTCTTATTATTTTCACCCTGGTTCACGCCTCCAAAAAAAAAAATGTTTCCACCCATTTGCATTGATTTATTCAGCAACTAAAGGTTATTTCATAGTATATCTTATACTTTAGAGTGCCAAGGGCATATGGGATACATGGTAGGTAAGCTAGATCGAGGAGGCCAACTACGTACCTGGGAACTTTCTAAATGAGCTGACCCTGAGATTCTTGAAATATTAACCCTTTAATAGCTCATCATGAAGATCCTATGTAGTGACTTATCAAATATGTAACCCAAACAGCTCCAATACCAGTCCTTGTGGAAAACCAGTCCTTGACCTGTTGTTTAAAAATACACCTGAGTCACCTGCATTCAAGCAAGGATATCACCCACAACATACCTGAAGCAAAAACACCAATCGGGAGTGTTATATATGACCACAGTAGTATTGCATAAGAAGGAATCAGCTCCTGAGTGTCAGAACCTGAGAATCTGCCCCTTCACCCTGAGATTGGGGCATAACATAATAATATGAATGAACAGATACAATCAATGTCTACTAATACGATTAAAGTAATACAAGGCCATAATTGTGCCGAAAATATCAATAATCCACACCCTGCCTGTAGCAGGTGATAAGATATCAAGTGAGTTTAGTCATATGCAGCCTCAGGCTAACTCAGCTGTACAGGGGTTGTAAGTATTAAATACAAAGAATACAATAGCAAAAAATAAAATTGTTATATGCATATTATTAACTACTTAAGGACCAAAGCTGTGTTACATTTTTTTATTACATATTATGCTCACTTTATATATTTATTGTGTATTTATATATTTATTTTTTATTATATCTGTTTTGGGTGTACTGAAGAGGAACACCTTAAGTGTTGTTTATAGCAATTTATATCAGTGCTAACACTTTATTACTATTTATATAATTTTACAGTGTCTCTCAACTGAAAGCCAGCAATAATGTCTCTACACTGGGCACTCATCAGATAGACAAACAAAAAGTATTCAGTAGGAGACAAGTGATACTTGATAAATAGTTTCTGTCTGGTGTACTTCTTTATTAGACATATTAGACATCAAACTATTCAACCCCTGCTACCAGAAAATCCAAAAAGACAATAGAATCATAAGAGAAAACAGATATAAATTGCATATCAATAAATACATAATCCTATTATTCCACATTTACAAAATAAGGGTAATTTTCTCCACTGTCACCAGTTAAGTGTGGGCCTGAGTTGACTACACTCTTCAAGCAGTGTGTTGTCAAAAAACTTTACTAAGTAAATCAAATAACCATGCACTGCTTTGTTATATATGTTAGGGGGTGCATGGCAAAGTCACACGAAGTGGAGCTAGTTAAGGGCCAATGCATCATTGTTGGCTGGCTTACTTACCGTAATTGTTTAGATATTTCACTTTTTTGCATTTGCTTCACTTGTATCATTGCTGACTCTCGTGCTTGATTATTTAGGAATTACACTAAAAGTGTATTTCTCAAGTAGAGTTTGGCAATGTGTGCAGGAAGAAATGGCAAAGGAGGAACCTGAAAGCACCACCTTAATACAAAACAATACTGGTTGAGTGCGTTTCTGCATGAAATTCTACTTCCTTTACTCTCCATTACCATTTCTCTTCCACTCCTATCACCATCATTCTCTTGACATCATGCCCACAATCCTCTATATCCTCCTCCATCTTTAGAACATTTCTCTTCTGAAATCCAAATGATCCAAATGTTTGGATTTTATTTTGCCTCCTATTTTTTTATCTCATTCAGTATTCTAACTCCCCTATTCAAGATGATGGTCACACCCTGGACCTTGTTTTTTTCTAGCATATGTTTACTCACTAACTCCCCTTTCTCCCTTCCTGGCATCACCTATTACCCTGCTCTCTCAATTTGCTTCCTACTCATTCCCATCCCCCAACAACCCCACCCAACCAGAGACAACCAGTTAGCTCTCTCAATCTCCAGGAATTTTCAACTAATCTACTCCCTCTTCTTGATGTTCATGTTTCCAACCCCAGCATATCACACTAACTCAACATCTTCAACATTGCTCCTGTACTGCTGAACATAGCTGGTGGAAGTCTCATTTTACATCTGACTTCCTGCACTATACAATCACTATACATATGGCTACTATAACTCCTATATTGAAACAGCCCTCCCTGAACCTGACGAAACTGCCCAACTACCGTCCCATATTTCTACTTCCTCTTGCCTCCAAGCTTCTTCAACAAAATGTCTATACCCAACTAATCCAACTCCTTCAATCTAGATCCCGTTCTCGACATTCTACTGAGACTGCCCTTACTAAAGTAACAGCCTACTCACTGCTAAATTGAAGGGCCAATACTGCTTGACTTTTCTGTTGCTTTTGACCAACCCTTTCTCTTCATATTCCCTCCCTTCAATGCTAACATTCCCTCATCAATTTCCCTGAATGTCAATGGTGCAATCATCTCTCATCCCCTCATCTCACTGCCTTGGTGTCATTCTTGACATCCTGCCTGTGTGCTTCAGGATTAATTTCGAATTCTTGACACTTACTTTCAAAGCTCTTCTTAACTGTTCCCCTAATTACATCTCCTCATTCATTACTACCTTCTAACCCGTCTCTACGCTCTTGCAATGGTTTCTAGTTTGTGTGCATGCGTAAAAGACTTCTCAAGAGCTGCCACTATGCTCTGGAGTGCCCTTAAGACCCACTTTTCAAGGATGCCTACAAATTTATGCCTTCACACCCTTAGCTCAACCTTTGCTGGTCCCTTTTTCTGCAATACTTATACTTGTCCCTAACAACGGCACATTTACCTTTTGTACAACACACCCTAATTCCCTCGTAATTCCCTTGTAAGCGCATTTGAGCAGGGGCCTCCTTACCTGTTGTTTCTGTATGTCCTCATGTTATTTACTACTTGTTATGTCATGTCTACATTTTGTACAGTGCTGCAGAATTTGATGGCGCTATATATAAAATAATAAATAATAATGCTGCACTACATGGACAAAAGTATCAGGATACCTGACCATTAAACCAACAGATTTTTTTAAACACAGACTATGTATTTAGAATGTCTATATGACAATGGCTGATTTTTTTTTTGTACCCTTCGTGATAATGGCGGTTTTAACATTTCTGTGGTGCTCGTGTTTAGCTGTACTTTTCTTTTTTTTCCTTACTGAACCCACACAAATGGTATATTGTTTGTTCAGGACAAGAAGGGCTTCTTCTAGATGCCGTTATTTTGATTGTATCATATAATTACTATAAATAAATTATAAAATGTGAAAAATTGAGAAAAAAATACTTTTTCTTACTTGAAAAATCTTTCTTATAAAAGCTCATGAAAAAAACTGCTATCATCTTTGAAGCTGGCCAATGCAATTTACCCCATTAAACCATATAGACACCCCCAGGGTATTTCAAATACTAGCATTTTAACTCTTTCCATGCACTAATTCTACCACCAGTCTTTGTCACACTTTGTGGTAGCAATTTTTTTTTCGTTTTTTTCTCACACATATTTTACTTCAGGTATGAAGCTAGTTGAATCCCGCCCTTTCAATTTACCCCATCAAGCCATATGTGTTTGAAAACTAGACACCCCAGGGTATTTCAAATACACTAATTCTACTACTAGCCATGGTCAAAAGTTGCAGTAGTAGTTTTTTGTGCTTTTTTCCACGCACATTGTACCTTTGGTATAAATTTACCGCTCCTGGTATATGCCACAGCCAAACAACACCCCAATATGTGTTCAGCAACATCTCCTAGTACAGTGATACCTCCATCCATGAGTTTGTTGGGTTGTTTGGGAACTAGAAGTGTGCATTTTTCAAATTGGAATTGTGACTTGATAAAAAAAATCTGCCCACATATCCTATTTAGGAGATGTTTGAAGCCCGTCAGTTTAATTTACCCCATCAAATCATATATTTCTGAAAACTAGACACCCCTGGGTATATTAAATGCTGGTATTTAAACTCTTTCCATGCACACACTTTACCACCAGCCTTTATCAAAGGTTGAAGTAGTATTTTCACACAAATTCTACATTAGCTATGAATTTACAGCTACTGGTATATGGCACAGCCAAACAACACATAATATGTATACAAAAAACAAAAACTGTCTGCGCTTCTTACCCTAATAAAGTTGGCAACAAATATATAAACCTCTATATATGTAGGAGGTGAGAGTAGGTTCTCACCCTATTGAGAGTGTGCCTTGACGTGGCGGGTGAGCTTAATTATGCTTGGCCAATCTCATATAACCAAACCTACTCATTTGATAATTAATGTTTATATATTTTGTTGCCAACTTTATTAGGGTAAGAAGCGCAGACAGTTTTTTGTTGTTTGTTTTTGTATACATTGTACAGCCAATACACTGTTTTTGCAGCATGCTTACACCTGTTTGGTAGGCCTCGTATTATACATTTGTATTATTTGAGCCTGTGACTAGCTTAGCGCACCGACATTTTTTCTTTTCCCTGTTAACACATAATATGTGTTCAGCAACATCTCCTGAGTACAGTGATACCCTGTTTGGTGGGTTGTTTGAGGGCTAAAAGGCCACATTTGGGAAATGTGCATTTTTCCAATTGAAATTTTCACAGGTGGTCATCATGCCCCTGTGTGTTATTTGGGACATCATTAAAGCTGGCCAATTCAACTTACCCCATAAAACCATGTATATTTGAAAACTAGACACCCTGTGATATTTCAAATGCTGGTACTTTAACCCTTTTCCATTGACTAATTTTACCACCAGCCTTTCAAAACATGTAGTGGTATCTTTTTGTGTGGTTTTTTTATACACACATTGTACTTCAGTTATGAATTTACAGCTCCAGGTATATGTCACTGTCAACAAACCAATATGTATTCAGCAACATCTCCTGAGTACAGTGATAGGTTATTTGGGAAGTAAAAGGCCACCTTGCGAGGTGTACATTGTTTTGGTATTTGGACATCTGGTCAGTCTGTGCCCATGTCCTATTTTTGGGACATCTTGGAACTCGGCAAATTCTATTTAACCCATCATACTTTCTTAAAACTAGACAGCGCTAATTTTAGGACTTGCTCATAAAATAACCTTTTTTATATTTTTTTTATTTTGTTTTTACATTTTGTTGGCACAGGAACTGGAACTTGTGACATCAGTGGGGAATTATTTTTATCTTTTTTACCTATTCTTATTCTTTTTCTTATTTTTTTTAATTTATTTTACTAATCATATTGTGATTAGAAAGCTGGGCGTCTGGAGTGACCCTCTTGAAAACTTTATTTTTTTAAAAAATCCCGCCATCTTGCCAAAGACAAAATCTCTCACAGTGCGCTTGTGAACCCCTTTTGGAGCAGTCACAGTGTGTCATGGGGTAGGTTTTCGATGTTGCTGAATGCCTCTCTATCAAGGCTCTTAAGCTCTTTTAAATCAGGCGTCCATCACCATACAATGTATGGCGATGTTGATGTCTGGAAGGGCCACATGGGGCCCTTGCTGCCCATCTCGGTGCAGCTGAATGCCTTGACATCGCTTTCTACACCTATTTAAAGTAATGACGTGCCATCCCAAAGATGTTTTATGGGGTTGAGGTCAGGGCCCTGTACTTGTATATTCTATTTGTTCATAGTACAGCACTGTGGAATATGATGGTGCTATATAAATCATAAAATAATAATGCCCTCTACAGTACTACTTGCGAACTGGCAAGGAAAAATAATAACTAGCGTGTCTATATCATGATCAGCTGTCTACATGTAAATAATTATTCTTTCCACATTTTATAGCATCCAATAAAATTATATTTTCTTTAATGTAAAGGTTTATGAACTATTACAGCATTTTAAAAATAATTTGCCATTCTATTTTCTATAAAAATGATAGGGGCCACTGATTGCATGTGCACAGCTGGGGGTGCCCTTGGACTCTAATTAAGAAGCAATGCAGTTCACTGTATTCCAAAAACAGCCCAAAGAGTTTGTTTATTTTCCTGATATTATTGGATTTGTATAAATCTAATGTTACAAAAATATTTTGGTAAATAAACTGTATGTTTGAAGTTAACTACGAAAATAGTATCTTAAACAAAGAATTCAACTTGTCACATGAAGAACCTTGTGTATTATCACACTCCCATTTCTTTGAAAGTTCCCACTTCCATTCAAAGTTGCTGTTTAAACAAGTCTTGAAATAAATACCGATACTAAAGTAATGATATACTGCTGATAAAGAGCTTTCATTTCATGAAGTGTATTCCATAATAATTACTAATAAAAGGAAATTTCCCAGATTTAGCTAAGGTCGGAGATATAAGTGAGAATTCCACATCAAGGCCAGAAATCCATTCTTTAGCACCTTATTATATCATCTCTCTCTCTCTCTCTCTCTCTCTCTCGCTCTCTCGCTCTCGCTCTCTCGCTCGCTCGCTCTCGCTCTCGCTCTCGCTCTCTCTCGTTTGAAAATATGTGTGCATACAGTCTTTCAGTCTATAAAATAGCCAACATAGGACTTTGTCCTCATATGCATGGTTGCTAAAATGGCCTTTACCTGTGACTGCTTCAGTTAACTCCCAATGGCTGCACATATTTGCTGTTTACTATAAAGAGAAATTATGCAGGGAATCAAGTCTTTGGAACATCAGTTCAGATTCTATCTGCATGTACTAATAATAAGTAGCAGTTGGACAGGCGTTTAACCTCAATAGAACGCTTCATTGGTAATCCTGTAAGTGTAACCATGCAGACTGAGACACAAAGTATTGCTTCCCAGTCAGAACCTGGGGGAGGGATGTCAGCTTAGCCCCGCCCATCCCTATGACTCACACTTGATGCTGTATGAGATCACTCTGACATTACAGGCTGCTCTTTGCTGATTCTGGCAGTGCTCCTTCCAGCAATTTGTAAGGTGTAAGTAACCCTTTGCAAATCACAATTGTAAAACCTAGCCCTTAATGGCAAAAGCAAGAATCCCCTTTCTTGCTCAATCAAGAAGCTGCTGCTTAATGGAATACAAATGCATTGATGTTTATCTTTAAGAGACATTAATTATAAATGCCTGTTATGTAGATCATTACTTACAGCCTTGAAAATAAGGGGCAGCCAATAAACTAAATTGTTTTACTAACATTTATTATTATTGACAATATGAAAATATAGCTGGATTAAATACCATTGTATCTTAAAACAGAGCATAACATAGCTTGTGCAAAGCCAACATACAGGCTATGTACACAGCATTATTACAGCACCAAGTCTATGATATTGTATTGTGTCCTCTGCATGTACACAGAGCAAGGTAAGGGTTGGTGGATCTTCTCAAGGAGAATCACAGGGTTCCATGCAGTTCCACAACAGTCAGAGGGAATTAAGTACTCTAATTAACTGCAGTGGGGGCTGCAAAGTAACGAGGGTTATATATAAAGGTGCTGTAAACACGTAATTGATATCTTGCCTAATATATCAGCCTTCTTGCACAGTGATCTGATACTGGCCACTTAGGATGTGGCACTTAATTTGTATCTCATCCTATGCTTAGATATTGGTAGTGGTGTTCTTGCAACATTATTGATAAGATGCAACACATTCTATAGTGTTATTTTGTGTCTTTCTATTCATAGATTAAAAATGTCACATTATGAATTGTGTGTGTTTTATACATAACCTCCATAAAATGAATTTCCCCCCGTGCTGTATTTGTTTTCATACATTGAGTCAGTTAGTGATTCATATATGATCTAAGCCAGGCATGTCCAAATTCCAGCCCGATAAGGCCCCACAGATAAGTTGCCCAAATATAGATCATACGGCCCCCCAGTGAGCAGTGAGTCCCCGAGCGTCGCTCAGGACTCCTGGGATCTCTTGCGGCGGGACTTGACGCAGGGAGAAGGAAAGCCCAAATATCACGTTGTGAGATTTGGGCTTTCCTTCTCCCTGTGCCTCCACACACAGCCACAAAGGCGACCATTAAGGGCTATTGAAGAAGAAAAAAAACTTCTGCCTACCAAACACCTTGACAAGGAGCAGTAACTGCACAGACAACACACTGACAGGCAGGCAGGGCTGTGCACTCAGGATACATGTATAAAGCATATAGGAATCTGCTGTAGCAAGCCGTCATACCCTTCATTAACCCCTGACTGTCCATGACTGTGCTATAATTCCATTATCTGATGACCTAGTCTATGTGCTGCAGTCCAGATCTCAGTTTCACATTAGTGCAGGTAAGTTTTTTTCAATTGAGATGAATACATTGTAAAATCTCAGTTAATGTCAGTTAGTCTAAATCAGTTATAAATATATTTGAACACATGTATACTTGGTGTTATGTTCCTGTTCACATTTGTTGAACTTAAAAGTTGACAGACAACCTTTATTACTTTGTGCAATGTACTTTACAATGTTCCTGACATATTTCAGCTTCCTGTTTTTTTTAGAGTATGCCGTTTTCAATAAACTTTGCATAAAATAGTTAATTTGCATTTAATTTTAATGGTTTAAGGAATGTTAGGCAAAATGGTCGGCCCTCACACATGTTCACTTCATCAAATCTGGCACTCTTAGAAAAAAGTTTGGACATGCCTGGTCTAAGCGGTCCATTTTGGTAAGCATAGCAACAACAGGACTGCCCAGGGTGCATGAAGTTTATTGGGGTAACTTTCTGTGCATGATGACAGATTTGTTTAAAAATTAATTCTGATGTGTTGATGGGAACCCAGGTGCTGGTTAATGACATAAGGTCTCTGAGAGTACCCGGACACCCTCTGGGGACACCTGATTGCTGGACATTAAGGTAAATCCAAAGCTGCAATATTTAGCCTTGTTCTAACTCTTTGTCTGTACACCCAGCCTAACCCACCACCGAGATACTGGAATGTGTACAGAAATACTCATGTGTTCTATGCAGGTTGTACACCTGGACCCTTTCATATTTCAAACTGACACGTACTGCAGGTTGGGTAACACTAGTTAATTGGTATTGACGTTGGATTGCAAGGTGGAAAAAGGGCTTGTGGGAGACCTGCTAAGACTGAGATGCGGTAGTCAACATGGGAGATAATTACGTGCAATCAGATAGGACGAGAACCATGTAAGAACAGCAACATAGTGACCAAGATTGTGAAGGAATTGAAGAAGTAGAGGGTAAGAAGGGTCCAGAAGGATTAGTGAAGACTAGTGACCCTTGATTTAGCAGTGGGTAAATCACTGATTGCTTTAATAAGAGCAGTCGAGAGCAAAATCCAAAATAAAAAGGTTCAAGCAAAGAGTTAGAATCAAGAAATCTGGTAGACAAGAAGAAGTAGGGGGATAGGACAGTAATTTGACAGAATTTGTGGGGTTACAGGGTAGATTTTTTTTAAGGGGTTTTAGAGAGGTTTGAAATTGGACAGGTTAGAAAAAAGGTCCAGGGAGTGGGGGTGTTAATAGACTGTGTGAGACTGAAGGAAGAGGTAATAAGAATTTAAAGGCCACATTGTGTGTGTAGTTTGTGATAAGGTAAGGGGGAAGGACACTTTTTCATAACTTCAATTAGTAATTGAGTTGCATTTTACTTTATACTGACTGCTCTATTCTAGTATTTCTGTTGTCCACGGAATACAAGAAAACATTTGGTGATTTCCTTTTCTCTACGCCAATGAAGACAATAAAAGTAGTAGTTATTGGAGGAGGACTGGTTGGCTTGTCAACAGCCATTAGCATTTCTGAAACGCTTCCCCAATGTACAGTAACTGTGGTTTCAGAAAGCTTCTCCCCCAACACCACAGGTGATGTGGCAGCTGGATGCCTGATTCCTCATACCTATCCAGGTAACTGAAATGCACAACTTTATTTGGGTATCAATGTCATCTATCGCTTCCTTTACAACCATTTAAAATAAAACAACCACACCAAAGCTTTAGTATTTCCTGTATCAATGGTCAAATACTTTTATTATAAATAAAATGTAATTCTGGTGCAAAGATGAAAAAATGGCTTATTGACCAACGTAACTGATAGAATGGCTCAACCTAGGGCACAATGGTCCAGGAGAGAGATCAGGTACCTTTGTGTGCTGCTGCTGAATGGGTTGGTTATTGGGAGGATCTCTGAGCTAGCACAACCTCCATAGACTGCATAAAAAGGCATTATGTGGCTTTAACACACAGATAGTTGGGATATAACGCTACATTCCGATGATTGCTATTGAGAATGAAAGCTATGAAGGAGGTGCTGCATTAAGTCAGGTCTAGGGCAGCACCAAAGGTTAATACATCACTAGGTCCAGTCAGTAGAAACATTTCCTTTTAATTTTTATTCAGATTCTGTAGTTTGGCATCAAAACTTGAGATTTATTACAGAACATGAATGTTATTTTGCCTTTTTTGTCATACAATCTTGCTGCAGTAGGTCAACAGCCACACAATGTTGTTCAGACTTTTTGTTTGAAAGGGGTTCTTTGTGTCTTGCAGTCAGCCACAGAAACGTCATAAACATGGCGATTTAGTATCAGCCTCAATAAGACATAATTATACAGCTCTATGATCTTTTTGTTCTTGAGTTTCCTTACTCGACAAAGAATAAAAACAGAGTTGGACTCACTGTGAAGTCATGCAGATTCCAGCTTACATCACAAAATAAATGATACTTTGCTTTAAAATGGTTCTGTAACAAAAAAATCTTCCTATATGTGTGTGTGTATATATGTATGTATGTATATGTATATATATATATATACACACACACACCGTTATACAGTATATTGTACATACCTATATTGTATGTAAATGTATACATATATTGTACAGAGCCACTTTAAGAGTAGCAGCTGGTGTACTTTTACAGTAAATTAATGCCAGAAACCCATATCCTATTAAAGTAATAGAAATAATGTTGCCATGAACGGTACCTTTAATCCACTTATATCTAACCTGAACAGATACTCCGTTTGAACAACAGAAAAAATGGTTCCAAGAGACTTTTGACCATCTGTTTAAAATCGCTAATTCAGCGGAGGGTGCGGATGCTGGCATCAGCTTGCTTACAGGGTAAGAAGATGTATTTCAAATGCTAATAATTACATGAAACAAATAATGCTTTCAAGCCTGCACACAAAAGAGAAAACCCTATTTAATCTCCTCAGCAGTTTAAGGTGATGCACGTAATTATCTTTGTATTAAAAAAATAAAATCACATAGATAAGGGGCAGCCAATAAACTAAATTGTTTTACTAACATTTATTATTATTGACAATATGAAAATATAGCTGGATTAAATACCATTGTAGCTTAAAACAGAGCATAAAATAGTCTGTGAAAAAGCCAACATACAGGCTATATACACAGCATTATTACAGCACCAAGTCTATAATATTGTATTGTGTCCTCTGCATGTACACAGAGCAAGGTAAGGGTTGGTGGATCTTCTCAAGGAGAATCACAGGGTTACATCCAGTTCCACAACCGTTAGAGAGAATTAAGTACTCTAATTAACTGCAGTGGGGGCTGCAAAGTACCGAGGGTTATATATATAAAGGTGCTGTAAACACCTATAAACATCAGCCTTCTTGCACAGTGATCTGATACTGGCCACTTAGGATGTGGCACTTAATTTGTATCTCATCCTATGCTTAGATATTGGTAGTGGTGTTCTTGCAACATTATTGATAAGATGCAACACATTCTATAGTGTTATTTTGTGTCTTTCTATTCATAGATTAAAAATGTCACATTATGAATTGTGTGTGTTTTATACATAACCTCCATAAAATGAATTTCCCCCCGTGCTGTATTTGTTTTCATACATTGAGTCAGTTAGTGATTCATATATGATCTAAGCCAGGCATGTCCAAATTTCAGCCCGATAAGGCCCCACAGATAAGTTGCCCAAATATAGATCATACGGCCCCCCAGTGAGCAGTGAGTCCCCGAGCGTCGCTCAGGACTCCTGGGATCTCTTGCGGCGGGACTTGACGCAGGGAGAAGGAAAGCCCAAATATCACGTCGTGAGATTTGGGCTTTCCTTCTCCCTGCACCTCCACACACAGCCACAAAGGCGACCATTAAGGGCTATTGAAGAAGAAAAAAAACTTCTGCCTACCAAACACCTTGACAAGGATCATCAAAGATTGCCTGGGGATGAATTGGCAGACCTGGCACTTTAAGGCCAGCAACTGTCAAATAACGGAAGTGCAGTTGCCGGCTAGATGCATGTGGCTGTTATGTCTTTATACTTGCTGCAAGGGCTTTGTGTGCCAGGTGGCTAGTCTGGGCCCGTAAATAAGAAAAAAGTGTTAGATGTTAGTAAATAAGAAAAAAGTGTTAGATTCATTACCTTCTTTTCTCCAATTTCAGCTAGATTTTCCAATATTATTAAAAAAACACTGGCATCTGCTATCTCATGAAAGCAGACTTACTAACCATATAACTCCCCACCCAAATGTCACATGTAAATGTTTACCCGATCTTAGAAATGTGTTAACTCACAGTGACGTAACAGCAAGTCATTTAAAAGTAAAAATAAAAGGTAACTATACATTGTGTTCAAATACACACTATACCAAATATTTTAATCATCCCTATACAGGCAGAAAAAATACATTAATCAGTCCATTACATGTAATACAGAGTTTGTTGTCTATATACTGATTTTCCCTTGTTCTACATAGGGAGTACTACCCAACATCTACGTGACCGAATTTGACAACATAAATCTGCTATTTGCAATATATACTCTGTTTTGGGTACTGACAGGGAGAAACTAAATGCAATGGCTGTGCATCATCATGAAGCCGGTCATGGCTCTCCAGCCACTTTGAAATTTATAGGATTAGAAGCGATCAATATATTTAGCCAAGAAGGTGATCGCAAAGCCCAGTAACTAAAAAGAGAAGCATATTGGATACTAGAATTGAATGTTCTCCACAACTTAATTGGTCAGTGTTCGTTCAATTTTTAACCGGTGCGGGGAACTCTGATCTCTGACAGCCGGGGAAGGTCTGCGCGACGGACGCAGACAACCCCCCGCTGCCAACTCCACCTCCTTCTGGCTGCAGCGGAAGGAGACGTCAACCCGCTGCCCCGGCAATATAGCAGGAAATTGGAAGCACCAGTAAGTAAGTGTGTGTGTGTGTGTGTGTGTGTGTGAAATGGGGGCATAGGGCATTTCTGGCATTTAGGGGGTTAAAAGGCATATTATGGGGCAGAGTGGCATATAGGGAGATATAAGGCATTTCACTGGTTATAATATCATTAAAATATTTTGTGTTATTAGCAGCATTTTTTGCAAAACAGAATTGCATCACATTGAAAGATTTTTGTTGAAAAAAAAAATCACTGTTCAAAACTGGACTCCTGCCTTGATCTTGTCCAGACCCTTGTATTTATTCTCAAGACCAAAATGAAGACATTTTTATGCATTTTACAGTGTGGAAGTTAACAAACAAATGTTGCCCACATTGCTATCCATTCTCTAGCTTTGAGACCCTGGTTTCACCCTTTTACTGGCATCTGGCTGTTAAAAAATATGTAGTTTTTGTATAAACACCCTAAATATGTAGAACAGTAAACATTGTTATTTCTTTTTATTTTTGAAAGGTGGCAGGTATATAAGAATCCCCCTGAAGAAGCTTTTCCTTTTTGGTGGGATGTTGTCTTGGGATTTCGGTTGATGACCCAGACTGAAATTGCAAAATTTCCTTGTCATAAATTTGGTCAGACATTTACAACACTCAAGTGTCAGTCCTCACTTTACCTTCCGTGGATGGAGCGAAGGTTTGTTTTCTAATTTATAATTTGTTATAATATATATATATTATAATTTTTATAATATAGTGATATATATAGGTATATATATATATTATATATATTATTCTCTCACTATGAATTCTGTTGAAAATTTGAAGATTATTTGTACACTTGAGTTAAAAGGAGATTACCGGTGTCTAAATGAATATATGAATATAAAAATATTTATACTTCATTTTTTGTTTTAAATAAAGAATTTATTGAGGAATTGATCAAGGACCATTATTTGAAATATTAAGGTGGGGGCAATTTCTACACATTATCTGAATAAGTTAGGAATTAGAAAACTTAATAACTTAAACAAGGACTAATTAATACATGAATAGGATGGAATTTATACAAAAAATCATGCAGCCCTCTTAAATGGATCTGTAATCCATCTGTTATTCAAAAAAAAACATTAAAGAAAGGCAAATCATTTTTTTAGTAACTATTTTTTTTGTTTCTTTAAATTGAAATTTTTGCACCATCCTTTTGCTCTAAATTATTTCTATGAGACACTTTTGTGTTGCTAGTTGTCATTGGGACTAACATGTCACAGTTGGGTTCAATCCAGAGCCTAGCCGCTAGGGGAAAATGCGTACAAATTGATTTGGCAGTGGTGCCTTACTGAACTCAGGAAGCAGCTGGTGTAAAAATAAATGTGTGTCATTTCTACGTGAAACAACACTCATGTTACTGAAAGACAGAGTCAGTGAACACAGTTGTCTTCGCCAATCACTCAAAATATTGGACTTGAGTGCCCTTTTAATCAATAGACCAAGTATATTGCCTGTTTAAAAAAAAAACAACAAAAAAAAAACCTGTCCAACAGTATGCATGGACTTGGAAAAGTCTCATACCTGTAGAAAAGTAGGCTAAAATCACTGCTTGTTGTAGCTGGAGTGTGACCTTTGTAATTTTGAGCATAGCAAGATATTAATGACATGAGCAAAGTACAATATTTCAAGACAGTGGTTTACAATATTCTACTAGTCTGTCAACTATTAGCTGGTTATCAAAATGGCTCTAAATATTGACCGTAAAGAAAGAGGTAGTTCAGGTTGCCACAGTCTTCTGCACACAAACAGTTCAGTACTTTAATCAGAATAATCTCATTATGTGTATGCTAATTGTTTTATTTTCCATGTAAATAGAGTATATCATGTTTTGCTTATATATATAAGACGCGCATGAATCTGAAGCCTTCAGAGGAGAAATGTGTCTGTAAATCTATGGAAGAAAGCAAGGCCTGATCTCTATTTTAGTTAATTTTATTTTAATGGATAAATGCTGCATATGACCTGCATCTGACTGCCTTCCTGTTTCAAACTTGTACTTTCTGATAGGTTTAAAACTAATGGTGGAACTGTCCAAACTGGAAAAGTTGAAAGCATTTGGCAGCTATATGGAAAATATAATATTGTTGTGAACTGCTCGGGTATCGGATCAAGAGAATTAATTGGTGACTTATCACTGTATCCTGTGAAAGGTCAAGTACTGGAGGTCCATGCCCCATGGATTAAACACTTCATTAGAGAGGGTAATGGGAACACATACATCTACCCTGGAATAACTGGCACAACTCTTGGTGGCACAAGACAAAAAGATGACTGGACTCTCTCGGCTGATGCTAAAATCAGCAAGGAGATCTTGGATAGGTGTTGTGATCTTGAACCTTCTCTACGGGGTGTCGGTATTATACGAGAGAAGGTTGGTTTGAGACCTACAAGATCAGCAATAAGACTTGAAAAAGAGATATTTTCCAAGAATGGTCAGCAACTTCCTGTGGTACATAATTATGGTCATGGTGGAGGTGGATTCTCTGTGCATATAGGTACAGCCAAACAAGCCACCAGAATGGTTGAGGAATTGATTCCATTGCTAGGACAATTTAATGTAATGTCAAAATTGTAAATGTTTGATCCTTGTATTTCTATAGGGGTATAAACGCACACAAATTTTCAGTGATGTAAAGACATAAGACAGCTTAGTTGGTTTAAGGCACTAAAAGTTATACTACACTTGAGGTCTGATTTCCTCTGCAATTTTTTGTTTTTATCTCTGTACACAGAGTATGTATTTTCTGAGCCATGAACAACAGGTTTGTTGAGATGAGATAAGATAATCCTGGATGGCCTCCGCTGCTGAAAGGACTGAGTTGGCTTTGCATAATGCATAGTAAATTAATTAGACTGTATGTAAAGGTGTCTTTAAAACATGCAAAAATGTATACAATATTCCCTAAAATTGAAAAAACTGTTTTCAGGATGAAGTTTACAAAGAGTAGGCATAACATCTAGAATTATGTCTCCTTTGACAAAAAATCTGTTAATTTTATATCTGTAGAGTAGAGTAGACTGCAGCGGGACCTGTCAAAAAACTTGCGGGTGCGGGCATTTTCTCGGGTGTTGCGGGCAGGCAGACAATGTACCTGCGGGTCTACGTAATCCTGCGCACTCCTGCAAGGCTGCCTTCGCGTTATAGAACACACACATTGTGGAAGCGGGCGGTAATGGTCAGAAATTTTGCGTGAGTGAGCGGGAACAGGATTAAGAAAACAGTCCCGTGCAGGGCTCTACTGTAGAGATTAAAAAGGGTATTTTGAGTACATGTCCAGAGTTCATTTGGTTTTGTATTTGTAATTGCACAGCATTTAATGTTTGTTAAGATACAACTTGTCTCTTCTATACAGGTCTTTCTTCGCTGGCATCATGCATTTAATGAATGCCTAGAAATTCTCTGATATTTTACTTAGGGTCTATTTATATACAGTTTGTATATGTACATGAGAAAGAATTCATAGTCGGTACTTAATCTTTTGAAAAAAATATATAAAAATGGTATTCACAATATATGTGAATTGTTTAATCGTACGCACAATAATCTATAAAGTTACCAGTTACTTTATTTGACAAAATGGATGCCATATCATGGAGAAATATATAAAACACTCCTATGGTAGATTTTACATCTGCTGCACCACATGAAAGTTTCTTTTTTATTATTTCAGAAAAATACAAAACCAACATTATGTGCATGGGGCTGTAAAGGTTAGCAAAGGCAAGCAGATTAATACATTTACATTGCCTGAGAGAATTAGAATTATTGTGCCCACAATCACCTATTTACACCACATATTCGCATCAGTCCACAACTCTAACCACCTATAATAAAAGTTAAACATTTGTTTCATATTACGCACAACAGAACTGCCAATTAAGTGCCAGTAATGTAACATTAAGTCATCTGGTATTTTGCATTGGCAAGGAGATCTCCAGCTAAACATAGAAGCAACTTCACCGCCTAAGAAACCAAAAAAATATATAAAACTAGCCTAGTGTGAGGGAGCTTTTTATAAAGCAATTTTACATTTATATTAGCTGCAGGAAGGCATACATAAGAAATAACTAAATATACCATGTAAAAAGCCATGACAAAAAAGCCAGTGGTGTCAATAAATGAGAACAGGGTGATTGTCAATCATCCTGCATTGAAAAGGGAAGCTTACTCTTGGATGTTTCATACAAAGATTGCTCAAATAACAGTAAGGATAGTTTTCTGAGGAAAAAACCAAATCACTTCACAACTGTGAGGTAATGAATGTAATATTTTTAGAGATAGAGTGGGTTTTGAATGTGCATGTATTAACTTAACCCCTTTAGGACCATGTTTGTGCTAAAGGACCAGAGCAGTTTTTTTTGTTTTTGCCATGTCTTTAATCAATGTGATTCCCCACTAACAAATTATATATTGTTTTGACAATGTATATATTTATAATGTATGTATGTACCTATAAAAACTATACATAGCCAGCGCAAATGAAAAAGAAATAAAACTTCAAAATGTATTAAGATGTTTTTCGTGATTTTGGAAACCTCTCATATGACTGGTATTTTCAGTTATTTTGGTAGTCACAGGGTTAAATATAAATCACACGTCACTGTTTCTAAACAAGAGTTTCTTAAAATGTTATTTAATGACAGTTGGGCCCCATTAAAGGCTAGAAAACAAAAAACTGCTCAACAAAAGAATACATTTGTTTGAAAGATGACAGCTCCTCTAAGTATCAGAGATCACAGGACAGTGTGTGTGTGAGCACGGATGTGTACTTGTGTGGTGTGAGCACGGATGTGTACTTGTGTGGTGTGAGCACGGATGTGTACTTTGTGTGTGTGTGAGCACGGATGTGTACTGTGTGTGTGAGCATGGATGTGTAAGTGGGGTGAGATGGAGTATGAGTAAGTGTGTGTAATTTGTGTGTTTACATATGTTGTATGTTGGAGGGGGGCAATAATGGCACAGGCTAGCTGTTGAAGTTGGGGGGCCCGGGGGGTGAATTTTCACACCAGGGCCGGCTGGTTTATAGTTGAGCCCCTGCAAGCATGTCTCACAGTGCCACCTTTGCCCTAAACAGCTTGTGAGTGCCTTTGCCCCAAGAAGTTTATCAGTGCCAACCTAACCCCCAAACAGCCTGCCTGTGTCTTCTTTGCCCTCAGCTTATCAGTGCCATATTTGACCCAAACAGCTGGTCAGTGTCCTCAAACATTTATCTGTGCCATCATTGCCACTCAAACAGCCGGCCTCATAGATAGGTGGGCCCTGTCGCAGTTGTAGCCATTGTAACCCCTGTAGTTACGCCACTGGCGACACACCCAGTCGCAATCGTAACCCCTGCAACTATAACTGTTATGCCCTTGGTTTGGGCATTCGAATACTTTTGGTGTAACCGGCTCTAGTACTGAGTTCTGAATCTGTGAATTAACAGCCAGCAATGCTGGCTCTTGCTAACAGAGAGTGATGCGGGGCTGTCATTGGTCAGCCCTTTTCCTGGGATTTGCACTGTGTTCAATTTTAAACCACAATTTACAAGGAAAATCACTGATCCACTAGGGATTTGTTTCTAATGCACCTGCTACATCATTGGTCCTCAAGGGGATAGTGTTTGCTGTATTATTTCAGCTACCATAAAATAAACATTTAAACTTAATAACTCCAAATAATTACATTGACTAACAAGGAAAAAACATGAATTGGGCTGAAATATGTGTCAATGGTTTCAATAAGTTAACAGTTTCCCTTTCTGGACAGAGAATTAATATTTCAAAAATTCTTTGTGGAAAAAGAATCCTTACAGTTGAAAAAATTACCTCAAAGGTATTAAATCACTTTCCACCCTGGAACATTAAAGTTGCCAGAACAATTTTCATTTATCAGTGTAATTATGCAGCAATTTTACTTCTGAAGTTTGATGTGTAAATCTCTGCATCAGTTGGTTTTGCAAAGTAAATACATGTTTTGCAATCAAAATTCCTCTGTGTTTAAGCTGTTTGTAGCCTGAGGATGCTTCTAATGAAGATTATCTTTGTTGCTGATTATCTACTTAAATTACATCCTATAAAACCAATGTCCAGACAACTGAGCACACAAAATTGTGGTAAGTGGCACACTAAATCTTTTCTAAAACTAATTGTCTTTGGCTATGATTGCCAATGTCCAGACAACTGAGCACACAAAATTGTGGTAAGTGGCACCCTAAATCTTTTCTAAAGCTAATTGTCTTTGGCTATGATTGGGCATAATTAGAGTTTCCGCTTACCGCTAAAACACGGGAATTACAATTGTTTTTTTTTTTTTATAACAATGCTGTCCGGTTATAAATCTTGTTTACATCATTTGTTTGTTTGTTTTTTTCTTTCCATAAGAAAAACTACTAATCGCCCTTGGATACAGTTTAAGCAATTTGCAAGGTTTCCACTAGATGGTGGAGTGAGCTTTGCTTCAAAGTAAATGCATGTGGCATGTCTTATCAGTCTTAATAAAATTCCAAATATTTGGTTAATTCAAATTCTCTTTCCATTGCTCTCTAACATTTGTTATACTACCAGCTTGTTTAACTATAACATTGGGTATTATTTGTATTTTGCTGCAAATGCATGATTTTTTATATTAATTATCTCATTGATTGACTCAATATATTGTCAATGTGTCAACATTTTGGCATGGTGAGATGGCCAGCACAATGGCTTACTACTGAAAAGACCCAAGAACAGGCTGGGTGACACCAACGTATTTAATCTGAACTGATGGATTGTGCCCATGGCACAAGATTACTTTACAAGTGTTCTATCACAATAGCACAGAAGTAATCCATTCAGGTTACATATGCAGCCAAAATGTAACACAAGCCTATTCTAGATCTCCATGAGCTTAAACATGGAGTGAAAGCTATTAAAATGTGCTCTTGCCCAAATACCTCAAATAATTGAAGCCTAGAAAGCAGTCCACCCCTGATCCATATACCATTCTGGGCTCTTTAGTGTAGTACTAAATTTTGGGGTGTTTCTCCTGAGTTTTGTAAATTGTTTTACATTTGAACTTGGCAGGCATCCAGATGTTGCACAATTGTGCCACGTGCAGCTGGTCATTTCATCTGTGTGAAGCACATCTTTGTATCAGCCTTGTACATCAATATATTTTCTTTATGAAAGGTTATAATAGTAACTATTGTAGTACTGTATTGTATGAAGTGCTTAACAACCCTCATAGTCCTCATAATCTCCATGAAGATGTTATTTTTCCTGGACTCTCATTAATACGCAGGTCACTCCTTGTTCATGGTATCATCAAAAAAACATTAAATGAAAGAACTGTTTCTCCTGTGAAAATATTTAAACTGTCTGGGCATTGAGCATCAAGGTGGAGACTACATACCTGTACTCAACACAGTATTATACAATTTCTAATAATTTTACAGAAGAGACATCATCAATATAGGAACCAAACCTTGGGAAAACTCTAGTTACTGGGAAAAGTTGTTGGCAATGCAACATTATTAGACATATGACTGTCATTAGATGAGCATTACTTGGGACATGTTGTTTTTTGAATAAATTCTGCTGCAGAAGCCTGAGGAATCCATATAAAAGAAAACAGAAATGTGCACTCCATATGTCTGTGTATATTCCCCATGCTTCTTTATCGCAGCATAACAGCAACTTGGTATGCAAACATTTCACACTGTTGCCTCTCTTCATTGCATCCACCCTCACATAAAGTGCCCCCAAACCCTATTACTTGTATTAATATGTTGCTAGACATTTTCATGAGGTTGGGCATAATGTATCACAACTACGATATCAGATATTAGAACATGCCCCTGTTCTTAAGAGAAGAGGATAGGTTAAGACTACTAAAACGAAAGAAGACTAAATGAACTTATGTGTTGGACATTGTGGTTCCTAACAGACATCATGTAATGGGCTGGGACCAACTGATAGAGCACCAGTATAGTTTATATTATGGGGGGATACATTTAAGTATGAAATTAACTGTTTTCAAATGTATTAAATACATTACTGAAAACAATGTTTTTGTAACAGATAAATTACTTTCACAGTAAGTAATAAACATTGCAAATAAATTGTAGCTCTCTCAAAAATATGTATAGCTGAAAATATAAGAGGGGGTCTGAGGAAGGGGGGATGTGTGTGAGCTGCATGGATTGTCAGAGAGACTGAATGTGTTTATCTCTATATGTAATGAATGTAAATTGTATGTGTATGTCATAAGAATGTGTGTATGCATGTATGTGTAAAGTGTTAGTGGGTATGTGTATATGTATGTTTATGTTGCTAGAGTTGCTGTATGTATGTGTTTTTGTAGAGCTGCCCCTGAATGTCATCATACCGAAAAAATCCTAATTTATTCCAATACCCAACACAATCATTAACCTAAGCCAACATATTCTTACCCCCATCATCATATTCCTCCACACTATATTTCCCATCCTCTGTCACTATCACCCCATACTGCACTACAATCATCCCCCTCCATTTTCATGGTCCCTTACATAACTTTATCACGGTGCCCTTCATATTCATACAATATTCCACAATACTTTTCATTAATTCTTACAGTTTAACACATGGATGTATCTAGAAACACAGGGTCCCGGTGTGAAAATCCCCCCGACTTCACAAGCAATGTTTTGCACAGTGACACCTTTGTCCTGTAACATTTGTGAGTGCCATCCTTGCCCCCAAAACAGCTTGCCTGTGCCATCTTTTACCCCAAACTGCCCCGAACATAATAATATGTCCTGTGTCCTTAAAGAATCTCAATGTACTATTGTGTTTTGTGATGTTTCTTACTTTTTATCACTTTTTTACCCTTTGTATGGTATTATTTGTAATGTTTGTCATGCATATCCAAGTGTAACTTTTTTGCAAGCTTTAACACCTTTTTTAGTGTGTCATTTTGCCTTAGTAGGGATTTGAAAGGGGTTTTCAAGATGAAAGAGACAGCTACACAACAGGTGTAACGATGATTTCCAAATAACCATAATTGCTCAAATTTACATAGAAAGGTGACAGGGCTCCTATGATTGGGTAGCTGTCATAGAATAGCTGGATTCTTGGCAAACTGATTTCTTAGTAGTAGTTCAGCCTTGCCTTTTGCAATAGGTGAAAATATTGTTAATAATACATATTCATATTAATACACTGCTCAAAATAATAAAGGGAACACTTAAACAATACAATGTAACTCGAAGTCAATCACACTTCTGTGAAATCACACTGTCCACTCAGGAAGCAACACTGATGGACAATCAATTTCACATGCTGTTGTGCAAATAGAACAGACAACAGATGGAAATTATAGGCAATTAGCAAGACACCCCCAATAAAGGAGTGGTTCTGCAGGTGATGACCACAGACCACTTCTCAGTTCCTATGCTTCCTGGCTGATGTTTTGGTCACTTTTGAAAGTATGTCCCTGTTTCACAGAAGCCACGCTGCACTGTGGTGTGTAGGTAGGTGTTGGATTAAGCAGAATTAGTGAAATGTCCTAACACCTCACCATGGCTCCCATCTCCCACACTCTAATAATGCTCCCCCACTTTACTACGGCGTTGCCCACCCAACCAAGTACCAATGGTACTAATGTTTTTTTTTTCCCATGACAATATTCTTTGTGATGGTTGTAGTGATGATGGTGGTGTTGCTGCCAGTGCATGTAGAGGAACCCATGGCATAGCTATACTGCTGCTGCAAAGTGGAAGGAGCAACACATCTAACAGATAAATTATTACAGGAATATGTGTGGCTTGTCTCTAATCTAACATTGTCGTTGATAAGCATATCCTTTCCCACATGGGCACAAGGCTGAGTATGGTCCACACCTGCTGAAAGACTAGACTTTTACTCTTCTTCCTCACCATGTTCACTATCTGACAGTCCCTTCCTTTTTTGCTTTAGGGAGTGCTGGCAGTGCTTAAAGTAGAGGTAGCACCAGGGGTTGTTGTGGTGGCACTGGTAGTTTATTCTGTGCTCCACCATAAAATAGCTTACAAGCTACCTTCACATTGGATCCCAGCAGGCCACCAGCACCTGACCCATTAGTGAGTCCTTGGTTGGTGGGGTGGACAAGATTCTAGTACTTGTAGTAGATTGAGGATGTTTGGTACTGCTGCTGCTGAATGCGTCTCATGGTAGTTCAACTTCTGACTCCAAGCAAGAAAGCTTCTGCGTACTTGGGACTGATATATCTGGAGGTGTCACCTGGCTACTTTTTTGTACATGCCTGGCGCAACCTCTCACCCAACCCACGAAAAATCACCTCTTCCCACAGACATTTCCAAATGGGAAAAAAATTATACCCCTATTCAGAAATTTCACACATTCCAATGCCAGATTTTATCACTAATATATATCAACGATTATGATAAGATATAAAGATAATAAAACATGTTTTGAGTTATCCACAAATTAGAGGTTTGGCCCAGTAAAATGCCAGACTTTGTCACCAATATTTATCAATGAATATGAGATAAAGATAATAATAAAAATAAATTGTGTTGTCCACAAATTAGAAATTGTCTGGTAGCGTAAATGGGCAAGTGTCTTAAACAACTCTACTCGGAAACACATTTTAATTTTTAAACAACAAAGGGAACACAGTAACACTGTGCACGAGCCCAGTAAAATGCCAGAATCTGTGACCGATAATTTATGTTTTGGTGTTATTAAAATTAGTTGCCCATTTCCGCTACTAGTCAAACCTCTATCTAAATCTACTAAAGTATACTCAGGAACAAAATAGCTTTAATAAACAACTAAAACACACTGTTTGCAAGCATAGGCAAATGCCTAGGAAAAAGATGTCTGCTGCAGTCCCTCTATAAGTGTATTCAACTGATGTACTCTACAGCTTCTGCAAGCCACCCCACACCAGTACATTTTCCGCACTAAAGTAAACTATTATTTATGAACTTGCAGTGTTTTAGATGAGCTGTGAACATCAATCTCAGCCTCTGTTAAGCTGTCATTGTCACTGACTGCTTCACAATCAATCCAATGCTTGTGCCTTTCCCTTGAAACTGTTGATTGGCCAGGTCAATAAAAGAAACAAAAACACAGGTTGTTGGACCTATCAATCACAGCCATAATCATGAATGAGCCCACCCCTTAATTACTGGTTACTACTACTTAACAGTCGTTGATATCAACCCTCCTACACACAGTCCCTTCCCACTTTACCTCATAAAGGAGCGCCAGAATGGGTTGTAATGGTGGTGGCTAAAGTTAGATTTACTATAACAAAATGTGTTTAACCAGTAATAAAGAATAGTCAGAAATGAAAGTGTGATTATACAGATTATACAGGAGGTGTCTAGAGTTAATTTATTATATTAATTAAACATGTGCCAGCATTAAAAGTGTTATATTTTAAAACACTTTATTACCGAGATAAAATCGTTTTTTTTTCCAATGTTTCCTTCTTCGGATGGTTAAAGGCAAAGTCTTTGTCTACAAACAGCCTCACCAATGGCAAATGTGTGTTAAAGTACTTGGCAAGTGCTTCACTTTGATAAAATACTCACTTTGACCTCCGCAAATCCTGTCAAGAGGATCCCTAGGGGATTCTTATGAACCCCTCGTATTTGAATGCATAAGACACCTAATGCTTTACAGTTAACTATACATTTCTTATGTATTTGTGTGTTCCTTTATCTTATAGTGTCTTCGTAGATACCATTGTATCAACATAGGGTAGAAGATGTTTTTTTATCAATTCTGAAAATGTACTTCCAAAACAGAAACAGGTAACGCGCAATATGTGTGTCGAAATCGAGCAACACACTTGTGTGGAGTGGTGCTGCAAAAACACAAGCACAAACTCCCCAATAGCCCAAAAAGACAATCCAACAATATAAAATAGTGTCCGTGCACCCACAGATAATGAATAAATAATAAAATCAAAAGAAACTATAAAAATCCCCTTGAATAAATCATAATATGTATATCAAGGTCCCAACAAACTCATAAAAGGAACAAAAAAAGCTCAGAAGAGGAACAAACAACACATATAGTATAGTGTAACGGGTTCACCAAGAGAGCTGTATCCTCCTGTTGTCCCCGGAATCACTTCCAGCACCAGTCAGCATGCACACCTCGGAACCCTGCTATGTGTACCCAATAAGTAGACACAACTACCTTGAACTGAGTACAGCGGGAATGAA
>VKOC01026218.1:0-16602 GCA_009364415.1 Spea multiplicata
CACCTCTGATCACTAATGCAAGAGGCTATAACTCCATACCTCCCAACAGTCCTGCAGATCTCCATTGAAGTGTCCACTTTGCCTCATTGTAGCCCGAGGTGGCTATTCAAGTAAGACGAGCTGGTGGTCATACCGCCCACCTTGCTGACTGATCATCTTCATATTATTATGCTATTCAGTATTCGGCCCTACTGGATTGGCAGAACGGGTGTACATGGAGCAATGATGTCCAGCGGCCCACCGGGCATTTGCCCGGTATTCCAGACAACCAGATTAGGCACAGCATTCAACAGGGTCAACTTAAAGAGCAATTCATCTATTTGCCAAAGGTTAAGTTGCTCCTGAACAAGTGCTCTTGGTCAAGGGCAAGCCTCCTGTCAAGCTGAGTGAAGTTATTGGGAAACTGTAGTTGAGTTGCACTTGACGGTTGAGTTTCGCTTATCTCCTGTTGAGTTGATTGTTGTGTTTGTCAATAGAAGAGACTCAACATTCGAGTGTAGTGTAAGTATGTTACATACTTACACTATTGAACGTACGCTATTGGAGGTCGGGTTATTCATCTCATGGAAAGGTCCATTGGCTAATTGACTTCTTAGCTAACTTACTACCTTCTAAGGGATCGAGATGAATCCCTTTTTCACCTCAACTGCCCTCTCGACTCAAGTCCAACTTCCATGAAGTCCCTCTATTTTCCATGGCAACGGGCTGCTAGTCATCAGTCGACAACAAGTTGCCATTTTTCATCAAACAGCTGCGTCTGTTAAGTTAACACAACTGGGAACACAACCCTGACCTTTGTGAATAGATTCAAGGTATTTAACGAGTTATTTTCATCAATGGCTTTTTTCAGAAAAGCATCATTTTTTTAAAAAAAAAACACCGCAAGTATCAGGACCAGCATGTTCTGCTAAACAGGCGAGAGCGCGTGACAGATCGGCTAACGTTAACAATTTGCTAATGCTAGAACAAATATATTTTTAGTGCAATAAAATGATCTTGCCTAATACCACCTCGGGGAGAAAATGTTCAACATCAGCGCAGTGACATGCATAGTCCGCTTCCAGGGATCCCGCCAATTATCTCGGGACAGCGAGTGGAAAACACGAATTCAACGCTCAAATGGGAGCTGAAATGAAATATGGTATTTAAAGGATTAAGCAGTGATTTCGCCTCCGAGACCCAACACATAAAAAAGACATTCAGCCGCACAATGGGTGGCGTTATTGTTAGCCCGCTGTCGTCTCTTCAACAAGTAAAAAAGAATTGTATATTTTTCTGTACTTTTAATAGACTATTTAAGACATTTTGTAAATAAAATGTGCACTACCTCCTACGGTTTAAGATCCATTTCAGCATAAAATATATAATCACTGGCCACTTTATTAGGCACACCTGTTCAGTTGTTTGTTAATACAAATAGCCAAATCAGCCAATAATAGTGTGGGGGAAATTTTCTTGGCACACATTGGACCCCTTAGTACCAATTGAGCATTGTTTAAGCACGACAGCCTGCCCGAGTATTGTTGCTGACCATGTCCATCCTTTAATGACCACACTGTCCCCATCTTCCGAAGGCTAATTCCAGCAGGATAATGCACCATCTCACAAAGCTCACATCATCTCAAACTGGTTTCTTGGACATGACAATGAGTTCACTGAACGCCAACGGCCTCCACGGTCACCATGATCTCAACCCAATAGAGCAGCTTTGGGATGCGGAGGAACGGGAGATTCGCATCATGGATGTGCAGGTGACAAGGATCGCTCCAGGGTTTAAAAGTCCATAAGAGAGGCTCTATTGGTTGCCGGCAGGGGGCTCGTCTGGCATCAACCAATGAAAAGCAGTGCCAGAGTTTCACTACACTATAAACATAAAAATACACTAAAACATCTGAAAAAGACAAAAGAACCAACTAATTTAACCCCTTAAGGACAATAGGCGGTCCCTAAACCCATTGAAAACAATGCATTTTGAGCCCGTACATGTACGGGCTTTGTCATTAAGGGGCTAAACGAATAAATTCATTTAAATGAAAAAAAATCAATTTTTTTTTTTTATTTTGTTTTGAGGTCTCTTTTCACTTTCAGACAGTTGTATGAATCCACAAATTAGGTAAAAATCAGTAAAATTTTAATTTCTACAAATGCACAAGTCTATTCTTACTGGCCAAGCTCAAAGGAAACCTGGAACTCTCTGGGGTTGGCCCAGAGTCTCCAGGTGAAGCTTGGGTTTCCCAGTAACTCCCCGGATATCCGTGGTCAGTTTCTCCTTTTTCCGAGGAGGGGAAGAGTGTTGACCATGCCCAAACCCCAACCACATTTGGTCTACTCCCTGCCGACTTTTTCCTGGTTTCATCCCACATTCCTTCCTTCTGGAACTAGCCCTCCCCATGTGCAGCTAGCCCAGCACCCAGGGACAGCTAAGTCCTTCTTGCAGGAGAAGTTGACCCAGACTGAATTGTGAGATGGAATTTCCCACCTCGATGCAACCTAAAGGGTTAATTTTTCAATTTGCATAATCTCCCATATTCACATGCAACAGAATGTTCTTTTTGTCTCTTTTAAAAAAACAATTTAATCTGTTGCGGCAAAGTCTGCTTTGTATAAATTGAATAATTCTATGGAAATAGGATGTGTGATTTCTTTTTCTAGTTAACGAGTGCTGATGTTTATCCCGTCTCTCTCTGTAACTCCTATTCCTCTGGTTTCTAGTCCATTTCTATGAATTTGTTTTGATGGCTTCATTAAGTATCCACTCTCCGGAGCCGCATGCCAACGTTGTCTGCCGCGTCAGAATTGGTCTTGAGCTGCATGGAGGAAGCGTCATTGGAAACATTAGTCGGCATAAATGAAACAAGTGTAGAGTTAATGAAGTTTAAAGATAAGGAACGGTATGAATTCAAAATTTAAGAAGTGAGCTCCCTTGAAGAAATTCGAACTGGTCTCCAGTGACTTCCGCATATTGGAGCCAGTGGTGGAGGCTGGCCGTGAGAGGCACCAAGGACGTAACTCAAGCCCCAACAACCCATGTGGTGTAGGGGACCACCAGGTCCTAGGGCTTCTTAAGATCTCTTTTCTATGAAGCTGCCATTAATGACCTCATCTCCCAGTGAATTCTGTAATAATTTATTATCAGGAATAATCTCAAATATTAAATTTCGAGATACATCTATTGGCTGGTACCCACCATATGCATTGGCTGGTGGCCACGGGGATGGTCATGTAACATACAGTCCAAAGGGGTTTGGCCATCTTTATTGTTGGCCTCCCCCACAACCTTTGCTCCTGCCTTAAACCTTCATACAACCAGTCCCATGGTGCGCCACGTGCACCAAGTTATCAGTGGCTGAAAAGGGTTTTACTCACGATCTTCCACCAGGTCTGGATTGGGGATGACTAGGTGGCCATACTTAATGCTTAAGGGATTAAACAAAGTACAGGAGGCAAGCTTATTTGAAAGAAGGGGCAATGTAAAAAACAAGAGGTGATGGTCGAAAACTTGAGGGTCAGAGGCTTAGATGTAAAGTAAGGAAGTTCTTAATGTAATCTAATGAAGGTAGTAGATACATGGAATAGTCTCCCAGCAGAAGTGGTGGCGGCTAATACAGTGGGGGATTTAAACAGGCATGGGATAGACATAAAGCTTCCCTATAGCTTCAGGCTATAGGGCCTGACCAAAGACCGATAGGGGCTTAAATCCTTTACATCAGGCAAAAAGACTAGATGGCTAAATCATTCTTTTCTGCCAAATTCTATGTTTCAATATGGCCTTGGAACTTTAGTGCAGAAGTGCCAGATTCGGGTAACTATGGGGAGCTGATGGCCAGCGGCCCACCAGGTATTTGCCCAGGGTACCACATGCCCAGCCCAGGCCTCTCTTCCACAAGACCCTTTCAAATCGATCCCCTTTGGTAAATTCATAGAATTTCACTCCCTTTCCAAAAGTTATATTTGTGTCTTTTTTCCGCATAAACCTCGGATTTTCCTCCCCACGGAAGTGTTTATCTAATCTTTACAATGCTCGTAGATTTTTTTGCGAGTCACGGGGAATGATTTTACCCCATTCAATAAGTCACAATAGTCTATTTAATTTTCGCATCCACCAAGCACTATGCGCGGTTTGTCAGGAATGACAGCCCCGTGCCGGATATTAGTTATATTCGGAATTCTGCGCTACAGATAATCATCTCTTCGCTCATATATTTTTTTTTTTTTCAGGAAATTGTCTTTTTTTTTTTTTTTTTTTTTTTTTTTTTACTTTTGCATCTGTTTTGTGGCCTAAAAAAAAAGTAAGGTGGGGGAATACGCAGACTCCTAGAAAGTGACTCCTCGATAAATCTTTTTCCTCTATGCAAATCCCAGTAAAACTCAACTAAAATTTATATCCCGTGTACGTGTATATCGTCGAAATAATCTCTTATGTAATTTATGTCGAAGCCGAAAGAAAGGGAGACTGCAGAAATTTAGAGCCGGGCTTGTAAATAACGTTCCCCCGGCAGGACAGCTTCGCTATGCAGTACTTTCCTAAGCGACACACAATAACATTTTGTATCAATTTACTAAGTTCTGTGATTTAAATCACCAGTGCAGAGAAATGCAAAATGCAGAGAAATGTAAAATGCGCTGCCACAGCTCAGGGATAGAGAGGGACGGGATGGGGTCTGTGTCCCTTAAAGGGGCTTTCAAACTTTTTAACCTCCTCTTCATCTCAAGGCAAAGATGCCACCTAAGGGCTATTAATTTATTATGATCCCAACATCCCATAGGGAAAAGTATGGGTGATGGGAGGGAGAAAGTGCTTCCATATCTCCTAATTTAAAATATTCCAACCTATTGTCCCTCTGGGAAGAGGTATAGGAGTGTGGGGGGGTGGGGGTTGCTTGGGGACTATACCTGCCCCTCCAAGGTTAGGTTAATTACCCCCTGCTTACCATACAGAGGGTAGGGGAAGGTGAGAGGTGATTGTCACCCCCTTGGTTCATTTGGTTGGTCTTTATTATTTAATTTTTATGTGAAGGGTAGAAAATCATGATAGTTTTCATTCAACTTGCATGCCATCCCATAAAACCTACAAAAAAGTAAAATGTTCGCGCCCCCTCATAAACAACTTGCATTTTAGTGAATACGCAATATGTTTTTCAAGCGTAGGAATGCAAGAGAAGAACTTGACTGAATTGAGTTAACCCTGGCCAGGAGACTTCTTAGACACAGTTGAGGAATGTTATGCCCTTCATCCCTATGTGTAAGTGTTTGGTGTTACAATGTATGGAGGTAAAGTGCATATGAATATATAGCACGCGTGTGTACATATGGTGTTAGCACGAGTGTGTGTTATGGTATGGCATTAGAGTGTGCATGTGTTAGTGTATGATTTTATAGTGTGTGAATATATGGTGTTAGCGTGCGTAAGTGTAAGGTGTTAGCATGTGTAAGTGTATGTTTTTAGCATGTGTGTTTTTGTTACTGTAAAGTGCTAGTGTGCGTTAGAGTATGGTGCCAGCATGAGTGTGTGTATGTTAGTGTATGGTGATAGAATGATTGTGTGTGTGTTAGTGTATAGTGTTAGCAAGAGTATGTGTCAGCATATGGTGTTAGAATGTCAGGGGTAAGTCTAGGGTGAGAGGGAGAGGCGGGAGGTAGCATGTGTATCTACGTGTAAGTGTATAGTGTGAGTTGATGTTATATTGAGTTTGTGTGTTACTAGGCTTTACTTATGCCGGGCACGCTGAATAAAATACAGCACCCAGGTGCCGCTAACCCTAGGCTCACCCCTGGACATTTGATTGAAGAGATCAGATCTTTTCTGTTCTTTGAAATAGATTGAAACACATAAAATATATTTTGGATTGAGGTAGAAATGAAAGTTTTTGTGATGGAGAGATACGAGCCAAAGGTCTTATGTCTTATCACAGATGTCTGCAGCGACACGTCTGAACATTTGTAGGTCTATTACCCTGCCGTTTTCCAAAGCACAATCCCTTTTTATATCACCATAAAACACATCTTTTTTCATAATGCCAGACTGACCTCGGGGCTAAAAAAAGCGAAAACACATTTCCTAACATTAATTTCTAGCATCTGTAACTCAAAGGAGTACACGCTGGCTAAGGGATCGTTCAGACCATACCGGTTTATACCAAATTTACCAAAAAGAGACTTAAGAGACTTAAGTGCGTGGCAGATGTCTTCTGCTTCCACCACCTATGCTCTCCCATCTGATAGCAGATAATAAGATAATAACATAATATTATTGAATAATAATATATTAATAATTATTTTCTATTTGAATGATTTCATTCATAATATTATTAATTAATTATTATGAATAATACATTCACATAGAGGTATTTCGCTTCATTATGCCATCACTAGCAAAAATTATTACCCCAGACCGCGCAGGAGGACCACCGGATTATTAGTGCATTAAAAGTAAAAGTTGGCGGCAAGTAAAACATTCCCAATTTTTTTAAGAATAAAAAATATAATAAATAAAAAATACTCGTTTAATAGCTAAAATAATTTAATGATAAAAACCATAAATAAAAAAAAATATGTGATCATCAGTCTGAAAATACGATTTTTTATCCATATTTTTTTTATATATAAGGTAATTCATTACCAAATTTTACATTCTCAAAATTAACATTTTTTTGGGGGGGGTGGGCTTTTAGACTAAATATACGGAACCTTTGTTAGAGGTTTTATACAGAGGTCAACTATTTAGACGTTTAATATGCCTTTGGTGAGCTTATATATTCATAGAACGTGACGTAGCGTTAGAACCGGATACAATATATCCAAAACTATATATATGTATTAGAAATTCAGGATATCAATGATTTTTTGTCGATCTCTTCCTTATTGTGAAGCTGCTGATTGTTGTTCATTGGTTTAGAAAGCTGTCACTCACTGACTAAATATATAAACACAATATAAAGGTCATATTTTTGTAACAAGAGGCTTTAGTTATACCAAAAGCCGGCAGCCGCACACTTCGGGACCCCGGTCTGCTGCCACCGGGCCACGGGGCATTTACCGGCCCGGGCCTAGTAAGGATTAATAACCATTAATAACCCACCACTCGCTCTAACACCGTGTGAGCTCCTTTACTCTGGGGACCCAGAGGCCTGAGAAATCCAACCAAAATATTGTCAGCCGACAGATTCCTTCCATCGGCGGAGGGTAATAACTTGGATTAGCCTTTTGTGACCTCTTCATGCTTGACTGCAAGACACAGACTATTTCTGCTATTTTTAATTAAGCCGCTTTCGCTGATGTTCATTTGCGCTGAAGGCTTTTATATATACAGAACACGTGTAACTAGAATAGAATGACAATACTTTTATTACCTTTTTCTAACAGATAATAAGATTTTGAAATCTCTCAGATTCTGTAAAGCTGCATTCCGAAGAGAGAAAAAAAAAAAACAGCAAATTCCAATTATTTTTAGCGTTAAAATCAATTTATGCGCATTATACAAATATATTTAATATTAGTAATTATTGCATTTGTTAGGAAACACAAATGCAAGAAAAAAAGAGTCATGTCTGTTTGATCGCATACCCGCCAAGTGTCCCTGTTTAGGAGAAACAGTCCCTCTTTGGAACTTTTTTTCCACCCTCGCAGCCCCTCTTTCCACCCTCGCAGCCCCTCTTTCCTAGGAAAGACGTCATAACGGGCAGCTCTTTAATTTTATTGTAGATCGCTGATCAGCCATTGGGAAGGAAACAAGAGATCTGTATAGCCATGAATCTCATATATTTTATCCCTCTGCTAAAGCCTTCCAAGTGTCCCTGTTTAGCAGATACAGTCCCTCCCGCCTTTGAAGTCCCTCTTTTCTAGGGGCACAGATTTGACATAGAGGAGGAGGCAAGAAATCTCTTGAATCATATATCGCTTTGATGGAACATAGATCTGTCTATTACAGCATACCTTCCAAGTGTCCCCGTTTAGAAGACGCAGTCCCTTTTTCCACCTTTTAAGCCCCTCTTTTCTAAGGGCACAGATTTTATGTATGTACTCGTTACTTTATGGTAGATCTCTGATCAAACATAGAGGAGGAGTGTAAGAGATCTCTTTAATCATATATCTCTTTGATGGAACATATACCTTCCATGTGTCCCGGTTTCGGTAATGTAGTCCCTCTTTGTGATTTGCTGGACTGCCAGGAAAAGCCACGCTAGCGTATAAATCCCGGTGTTTATTCTAGTTTAAACATTTCTGTCTGAGCATCGCGTTGCTATCGATTCTCGTCACAATGGAACCCCTGCCGCTACCCATTTGCATCCATCGTGCCGCTACCTGCGCAGAACTGAACATGTGGCTGTATATAAACCATAAGCAGACGGCAATGAGCTCTGGCAACGGGCTAATTACAGGCACTTGAAATGGGGAGTCTTAATTGAAATAAATCAGTCGCAATAAGGATGCTGTAAAGAGGAAACTAACTGAAGAGGTCTGAAATGGGAACAGCATTACGTGGAAAGCACTTCAGAAATGTTTGCGGGGACTTCCCTTCGTGTCGGTCAGACGTGGTCCTTATCCATAATGCGGGAAGACGCAACTATTCACATAACTATTGTTAGAATGCTTTCAAAGATTGCAGCTCACATCCATCCTCGTACGAACTTTGGAGAAAAAAAAAACATAAAATGGGAATTTTGCAAGCAGATCGGCCCCATTCGGCCCCCGTCTAGTCGCCCGTTTCTCCTGCTGTGAAGACTCAAACCTCAATCAGTCGTTGATCTCGTCTTAGATTCGGGCCGTATGTCTCTCCCATGCATGTTTAATACCCTCACTGTATTACCCTCTACCACTGCTGGGTGGTTGTTCCATTTATCTACCACCCTCTCAGTAAAGTAAAACTTCCTTACATTTCATCTAAGCCTCTGACCCTCGAACGTTTCTCTTTCTATGAAATAAACTTCCTTCCGTTTATGTATTTAAATGTTTCTACCCCATTATGCATTTAGATTTGCACAACTTTTAATTAACAATGAATCTGTACGAATGTCAGAAATCGTGGAGAAGTCGAGGAGCCACCCAACAAAATAAACAAAAAACGAAGCAGAGAGCTCCGAATTTTCATTTGCTTTTTGTTGCCTTTTCACTCTGATTCGCTCTTATTCACGCTCCCTCTCACTCATTCTTGCTCTATCGCACATACATTCTCTCTCACGCTCTCTTAATGGCTCCCTGCCTTTTCCATTGACCTTTATGGACATGAAAGCGGTCGGCAGAGGAGGTAGGAAGACATTGAGAGAGAGCATGAGAGAGAGTGAATGAGAGTGAGTGAAAGCATGAGTATAGGTGAGTAACAATAAAAGTATAGTTTATTCTGGAAATAAGAGTTCCATTAGATGATTTTCCATGATAATACCCTTCCATGGTCAGTTCCTTAGAAGAATGTGCGTCCTTTTGAAGGCATTTCAATCACCGTAGTGAAGAATAGTGCTAGTTGGACGTAGGTTCTCATTATAATCTCAAAACAGGTTCATCGATAAGGATGAGAAACGAAAAGCCGTTACCGAGACTCTTTCATCTCTTGTTTTTAATCACTGACTAGCGAGGCATAGAAACCCTGCGGAAAAACAATCAGGTGATTTCAGACGGAATATTTTAACACTATTATTCCTCATCGTTCACAGAAAGCGGTTTATGGGAGTTAACTGAAAATAATGCACGGAACATGGAGTTTGGCGAATCTCCGACAGATACTTTTGTTTTTTGTAGAAATGTATTAAAAAAACCTAATTGTCATTAGTCACGCATCATGATTCGGAAAACGTAAAAACAAAATTATTTTACATTTTTTCTCCTCCAATTACTTTGAAAAACAGAAATGTTGTGAAATAAAAGCTTAAAAAGGCTTGGGGATGCAAACATAGAATATATATCTTGTATGGACTGTTATTATTAAACTTATTTTATTATTGCATTTTTTTATTTATTTTAATAAGCGTGCCAACATTCCCACAACGTTTCTTATAGTCCAGACATTCAAAGGTTCTAATTATTTTTATGATATTATTTTATACATCCCCATATTTTCCATTGGTGTTGAAAATGTTGATGCAGTGGTACCACTTGACCTGTAGGTGGCGATGTGACATCAGATCCTTACAATGTTGGCCCTTTAATAAACAGAGAATTGGCTGATGCCTAGGGGCCACTGTTGACACCTATGACAATTTTAAAGCAATTAACAACAAAGTAACCTCTGTTAGCCCATTTCTGAAGGGAACTGATATGGCCCCAAAGGGCAGTATAGTGATAAATGTGCTCACTGCTGCCATCTAGGTTGTAAATATTGTTTAACTCCGTCCTCTTTTATAGAGCTCAACATCAAAGTTAAGCTAACAAGTCCCTTAGAGTAGTTATTACTGCCAAACACTCTGTAATAATAATATACTTACATTAAGTACATAAACATTCTTAATTTGTTCGGTATCCCCGGCAGTATTTTTTATTACTGTCAAAGTCAAATAGTTAAGTGGTAATTATAACGGGTCCTGGGGCAACATCCATAAATCCTTAACCCATTGCTGGGGTGATGATCATCTCGCAGTCTATAACCAGATATCATCTCCGGACGCGGAGCTTCGCTAATGAGGCTGGAATTCCCGTCAGTTAGCAGATACAGCTAGCGGCCGGGATCAAAGCTCCGGGGACGTTTCCTTTAATATACACATAATTAGGTTTTTTGGGGTTTTTTTAATCCATCATTCTTTTAGCAAAACCAACCGACATTATAGGAGGTTTTGATTTAAATGCCCAAGGGCTTCTTGGTGCTAAAGCATTGTTCAATTTCATCAAATATACTGTTTTTTTATTTATACTTCCATGTGTGGTTATGAAATGCTTTGGTTTCAAAATATAAATAGAACCCAGTATCGCTTATCTGATAGGGGCAACTTGTAACATAGTAAATAGCGTGCTAAACTAGTGAGCTGGCCCTTTATAATGTATAGTTCAATCAGCAAGCCGGACCCTGTATAATGCATAGTTAACTCAGTGAGATGCCCTGTAAAATGTATAGTTAAATCAGCAAGCTGGCCCCTGTATAATGTATAGTTAAATCAATGAAATGCCCTGTGTAATGTATAGTGAAATATCTTAGATGCCCTGTATAATGTATAGCTTAATCAGCGAGCTGGCCCTGTATAATGTATAGTTAAATCAGCGAACTGGCCCCCTAAAATATAGAGTAAATTCACTAAGCTGGCCCTGTATATCTAAGTATACAGTATACAGGGCATCTTATTGACTTAACCCTTGGAGACACTCTGCTGTTTTTGATAAATACATTTGTAGATTACAAGCTTTGCAAACATCACTAATTGTCACTAAAATGGTAAAATAATGATAAAACATAATATAAAAAAATAAAAAAATAATAAAAAAAAACTCACAACCTCGTTGCACGTGACATCAGTACGGAGGACTGCAGACGGGATGATGTCACACGCGCAGGAAGCTGATAAGTGTCTCATTTGTTAATAACATGGGCTGTAAATGTCAGGCAGAATGTCACACGACGGCCGCCTGTCACGACGGAAGGGACATCGCCATGACTTTTTCTTTAAATGCGATCCAGATTAGCGTCACGGAACGTCTGGAAAAGCGCAACGCGGTTTTATTTAATATCCTCCCTGTCTGAGAGACAAGCGGCGCTTTGAGAAACGCAGCCATTCCCAGCGTTTGCTGATTTAAGTCGCCCGATACGATCTGATTTATCCTCCAAGGCTGCCGGCCTCCTACCTGCGGCTGAACCTCGCACACAATCTCATTCTCATCTGCTTTTATGTTCGGAATGTTGATGGGCGTCGGCGTCGCTCTTTCATTCTTTCGCTGTGTCGAGATAGCTGGATCACGCGGACGGTCGTAAATAGTGAGGTATCCGATGAGTTTGCCAAAATGTATCGTTTTGTATAAAAAATTCAGGCATCGAGTTCTCAACAGGTGGCAAAAATCAACACAAATGTATTTAAATTCTAAAACTGTATGACATAAAAACACAGAATCTGCTGGCAGACCGGCCCCATTCGGCCCATCTAGTCACCCATTCCTCCTGCTGTAAAGATTCTTAATCGGCCATTTGTCTCGAGCCTATCCCATATATCCCCTCACTGTCTCAGCCTCTACCACCTCTGCTGGGAGACAGTTCCACTATCTACCAACCATTCAGTAAAGTAAGACTTCCTTCTTAATTCCTTCCCAACCCTCTAGATTACGGCTTCTTTGTTCTAATATTTCTCCCCTTGTACTTTGTTAAATCCCTTTAAGTATTTAAATGTTTCTATCCCATCCCCCTCTCTCTCTTCTCTCCCCCAACATACTGAGTCTTTTCTCATAACTCTCATCCTGCAAACCATTTCCCATTTTAGTCGCCCCTTCTCTGCACTCCAATATATCGATATCCTTCTGGAGATATTGGGGGTCTCCAGCACTGCCCCCAAAACTCTAGGTGACGTCTGACTAGAGATCTTTAAAGTCACAGAATCCCCCCCCTCCTGTTACTAATGCCTCTCGCTATACACCCCAGCACCCTGTCTGCGTTTTCTGACCCTTTATTGCATTGTCTGCTTATCGTTACGTCCTCAGAAATCATTACTCCCAAGCCCCTCTATTCCGTTGTCACCAACAGGGCCGGGGCTATATTCCGCCTTGAGATTTTTACTCCACAAGTGCATTATCTTACATTTATCAACGTTAAACTGCAGCTGCCACACTTTCGTTTCAACCATTCTTAATAATGAACTTAATAAATTCATGTGCCGTCAGAGTTGTTCCACCAGGAAGGTCAACCCTGTTGCAGACCTTTGTTGTATCATCCGCAAAAAGACACACCTTACCATTAAGACCGATACTGATCCCTGATGTACCCCTGATTTGCATAAATCTACCCAGAATCCCTTGCACTATTGGATTCCTATAGCAAATAAACAAGTAACACAAGCGTTAAATTCAAACTAGAGGCTTCTCCTATAGAATATATAGTTCGTTATGTCATTGAGATGAATCTCTCTACATTAACTATGGAGCCTTCTGGAAGCTGCCCTTCATAACGCATACCTCCCAAGTCTCTCCATTTTTGTGGGACGGTCCCAGTTTTTTGGCACTATCACAGGTAGCTGCCTCACTGTCACATGTTTGTGGGCCATGGGGATCATAGGCTGGTTGTGGAGATCTTTGATCTCTCCTGACCTACCCAACAAACTGTAACATCAATGGAGATCTGCGCTGGTGCAGCATAGACCTCCGTTGCAGCTCCCATATGGCCACCTTGTGACCCCACCCACTTCTGTACCCAGCTCCACCCCTTTTCACCTTTGGTCATGCCCCCAATGTTCTATAGAATAATAAAATAGTTACATTTTTTGATGTTATGCGTTTGTGGAATATCCGTGTAGAAATACCATTTTTTTATATTTCATTTTTCATTTTATTATTTTTATACAGAAAATGTTATCACAATTCTCTTTACTATAATAGACATTTTACGCCTGATTTCCCAGGCATAATTTATGTTCCTCTACTTGCAAATGTCCAAAAAAAACCAAAAAAACCCTCTTATTTTTATTTTCTCTAAAGTCATTAAAACAAATTTTATTTAAATCTAAACAATTTACTAACTACATTTCCACGTTCAAAAGAAAGCAATTTGCTTTTTATTTCAATGATTTGGCCGGGAATATGTAAGAGCCGTTTAACAAACAAGTCACAAGTGAGCTATTACCATTCCAAAAGTGCACTTAACAATGGAAAATCTCTCTGTTTATGGAGTTTTAAGTTTACAAAACACTCTAATAGAATAAAAAAAGAAAGAATAAAAAAGAATAAAATTCCTGTGTTTTGACAAGAGAAGAGTTTTTTGAAGAAAACATTTTATGGGTTAAATAGGGCTGAAAAAAATAAAATAAATAAATAGGAAGATAACCTTTTCAGTTTGTTTTGAAAGAATCCTGAGCACAAATTGTGTTTTTTTTTTAATTATTTTTATATTAAAAAAAAAAGAAAGGAAAAGAAAAAAGAAAAAAGTTTGGTTTATGCGTTTCAAAGTTGGCCGATGCTTTTGGCTATAGTACGAGAAACCCCAAAACTCTGGGATCCATGTGAGAGGGTGGTAGGTACGTGGAACAGCCTCCCAGCAGAGGTGGTAGAGGATAATCCTAATTAAGGTTTGGGTCTTTGTGGTTCAGCTGCTTCTCTTGCAGGAAATTTCAAATATAATGATTAAAAGGGCTGCTTCCAAAGATAGTATTTTCTGCCACGCTCAAGCTAACCGTTTGTGAGTTTCTTCTGCTCCTCAAGAGCCCGAGGACAGGATGTTTTTGCTCAGATCTTCCTCATTATTCAATCAATGACAGAAATGATGTTTAACGGGAAAATGTCATTCCACCGCTAAAAGACACAAAATCAAAGAGAAAGACAACAAAAAGACAATTCATCCGACAGCTGCGAGACGCGGCTGTCAGTAATTTCATGTTCCCGAGTCTACCCAGACAACTGAAAGGCTTGTTCAAGTCTGATGCCTCCTACACAGCTGGAGACGAGAACAATGCTATGATAAAAAAAAAAAACAATAACCGGCGTCTGAATATCACCGGTTTTGGGGCTCACGCTCTTGGAGGAGACTTGGGGTGTCTCGGCTGGGTGAGCGGCCAAAGAACCAGCTCCAAAAAGTGACCGCTTCGTCTGTTCATTTATTTGCTCGAGAAATTAAAAATTTATTTGAAAAGTTTAGAAAGTAAAGTCGATCCATTAAAAATGTTTTTTTTTTTTTTGTAATGCTGTTGCTATACTGTCTATTTTTTTTATTTAAAAAAAAAATAAAAAAATGTTTTTCTCTGAAATATTACTTAAAGGGATATTTATATTATTCCTTATAATTTATATAATTTTGTTCACAGTCACTGAATAAAATGTAACAATAATAAAATAATACAATCTATACACTTAGAGATGCAGGGCCAGCATCTCCAATCGCTTCCAGGCCTCGTACGTTGCAAGTCCAAATAGGATCTGTAGCTTCTCGGGAGGTATTTGAACGAAGCGTCCTGGGCTTTGGTGGAGATAGAACCCCCCAAAAAATCTGGATATTTCTAGTCAAACATACCTTGGAACCTTTAGGGTTCTAGCTACGCAGAGCCTACCCTTTGAGAGATGCAGACAGGTCTACCCGCTGGGGTTAGTAGGTGGTCCTGTTGACATCAATTGGCGTTCCTGCTGACATTGTGGGACACCCCCCTATTTAAGGGGAAAAGGGGGGGGTAGGGTGACCTCCTGCGACCCGGGGATTCAGGTGTCGACCTGGAGAACCGGTACTTCTGCTGGAGTCTGTAGGCAAAACCTGGAGAGTTCCCAGGTATGTAGTTAAGGTGAACCCCAGGTCTCTCTATCAAAGTCTAGTGAAATATCATAATGGTTCTCCTTAAGAAGGCGAGACCACCTTACAAAAAATCAAAATCATATGTGTATGTCTCTGATCATTAACAAAGGGGCTGATCTGAAGTCAGATTCTATGTTCCTAATCAAGAAAAGCCTTAAAACTCAACTCTACAAAGAACTCTACAACTGGTGGCCATCTATTCCGCCATCTTTGTCACCCTCATCTTCTCCCATCTTCTTCCATGGTGTTAGATATCTCCCACCCCTGTTATACTTCTCATGTTTCTCGTGTACTTGGTGCTCTATAGGTTGTAAGCTTTAGAAACATAGAATTTGACAGCAGATACGATCCATTGGGGCCATGAAGGCTCAAACTTCGATTTCACTCACATCATTCCACTGAAGCCAATTGTTAAACTGGAGATCATTCTATATCCGAAACCTTTCTAGTCTTCTTTGAAAAAATGTTATTTCTTGACATTTTAATAACGCCATTATCTCTAATAAGGTGAGACGCCGATGAAACCAACAGCTTTGTAACAAGCCTGGAGTCAAACTCTGTAAACGTCGCGTACGAAGCAGTAATTGGATCTGGAATGGAGGTAGAAGTGACCGGCTGGTTTGATCCTCGTTCGCCGGGAGTCCGTTACCGCGTAATATATGAAATATAAACAAACCGTCCTTTCATTTTTGCCTGATTTTTACCAATTCACTGCTAAAAACAAAAAAGGCATCCAACTGTGCTAAATACGCTTCAGCCGATACAAGTTATTGACCTCGAAGAGAATGAAACTAAAAATAATGGCTGGGTTTTGCTCAAAATTACATCACAAATTTATATGTTTATGGCTCTTTAGGTTTACCTCTAATCAGAGACTTTATAATCGCTCATCCAGTTAAACAATAAGTATCCTTTTTACATGCATGTTTAATCCCCTCACTGTATTACCCTCTACCACTTCTACTGGGAGGCTGTTGGCCTCTTGTTTCTCAAGTATAACTAACCCCGTCCTTATAACCCGTTATATCCCTGTATATTCCTCATATTACATATTATATACTCTCCCCGTATAACTAATTAGTCCTTATAACCCGTTATATTCCTGTATATTCCTCATATTATATATTATATACTCTCCGGCCGTATAACTAATCCCGTCCTTATAACCCGTTATATCCTGTATATTCCTCATATTATATATTATATACTCT
>VKOC01026219.1:0-21362 GCA_009364415.1 Spea multiplicata
GCAACAAAATATAAGAAGTAGTGTCAGGAGTCCTGGTGTCCGGTGCTTTTTTACATTTCTGCGCAGAAGCTGTTTATCACGCTATTATACAACAGATGATGGCAGAAATATCTCACACATTCTGGCTGATCCTGTGATAAATGCTTCTTGACCAGTCGTGTTTTCCCCATTTCTCAGCCTTGTTTGAATTTGACCGTACTTTGACGTATGGCAATCACATAAATGCCTAAAGTTCAACTGTCATTTCATTAGTAGTTAATAATCAAAAAATATCTGCAATAATTTTTGTAGCGATTCTGAAAAACCATATTCCAATCTCATATGTGATCGCATGGCAGTATCAATGGTTTTGTGATGGAGCAGCCAGCCTCCAAATGCACTGTTTTGTCCCTGGCCTGTATATTGTTGAGCGTGCATCTCCACATAGTTCGTTGCCTGACGCCTGCTGGATGAATGGGGAGTGGGGAGGGCTGAAGCTCAGTAGTGTAAAGTGAGAGACAGGAGAGAGGATGACTATTACTGCACTCCTAGCGCAGCCACCGCTTCACACAGGATCTCCCTGGGAGGAGGGGACCGGGGACTCCTGCACTTCTACAGCCACCCACTGTCTGATGGAGCCAGACTGAAGGATGAGATACACAAAAAACAGGCTTACCCGAGATCTGGGAACACACTCAGCATCCCACAATATGCTAAACTCAAGACTGCGCACTCGAGCACTTGAACTGCTGCTTCTCACAACAAAAGTTACCAATTTACCATTATAACCACGCAACGTAACGGATGATGAGCATTTGTAAGGATTTTTGGTGCTATCCCCTTTTTCCTTGAGTGCCATGAACTTAGTCGACTTATTCAGTGGATCATGTTTAACGTTGGAAGTCACGTTATCCCAAGAGCTTTAATCAAGAACCTGGATGATTTGGACTCAGTGCAGAACATCTTACTGCACAGGTGAGTGAGGAAAGCACGTCTTGTACTGAGAATCGTTGTCAATGCTACCGACATCAGACTCCTAAAAGGGCAAAAGTGATTTCTGCAAAATATGATTGGTCAGTGCTCTAGACACATGCACCATTGTAGTTATAAATCACTTTTTAACCCCTTAAGGACAATGGGCGGTCCCTAAACCCATTGAAAACAATGCATTTTGAGCCCGTACAGGTACAGGCTTTGTCATTAAGGGGTTAAATTGCAGGCCACGCCAGTGACATGACCTCCATATACAATGTTACAGGTACTTTCAAAAACATTTGTGCTTTCAACTCAGTGACTTCAATTCACATTATTAAGCGCCAACCGTGGCAGGTGTGAAATACAAGAACAGACAGCTGCAACTACTTATTGCACAGTTAAATAGGTAACATGGCTCACTGATTTAATTATGCCTTATACAGGGCCAGCCAAACTGATCGTGTCGGAGGGGGATCACTGCAGTTGGGTCTTCCTAACACATCAGGAAGCCCCTTAGTGGAAACTAAACCTCTCCTGCATGTTTGCCAGCTGCTGATATGGCTGAGCATGATGGGGGTTGTATTCCACAATTGCTGGACTGGCAAAGATTTTGAAGCTGTTGTATTGCCCGCTGTTTGACTTTAATGGGGTATCAAAAGTTATAACTATGAGATCAGATTTTCATTGCCGCGGTGTTATACTGTTTTGATCCATTGCAAATGCCTTGATAAATATATATATAATATAGTATATATATTATATATATAAATATATATATAATATATATATTTGTACACTTTCCAGACTTATTTGAACCACTAAATGCCCGGTTCTACTGCACTGGGAAGTGTAATTGAGCATGTTCTATAATTAGAGTGACAGTAGCAATCTTTTTTGCTGTTAACTCTTTGTCTACTCAAATTAGAGCATATATTTTCACTAGAGTAAATGGGTTTTAGATAAATGGGTTTTAATCACTAAAGGGATGTTTGTGGTTTGTTTCTACTCTTTTCACTCTTTCTTTATCCTCTATATTTTGTATTCTCCTCTCCACACAAAACACTATCCTGCAGCACTTCTCTTCAATGCACACTGCACTATCCTGCAAAGGCTTGGTGTGTATTCTTAGCTTGATTGGTTCTTCACTCTATGCCCCATAAAGCCAAGAACCAATCATATCCCATAACTGTTACATGGCTCTTAGAGATTAGTTTGACGATTAATGCGTTTTATAAGCTCAATAGTTATTTTGCATGACCTTTATACCTGTTAAAATTGTGATTTTGCTTTTGTTTTTGCTAAGCTGGCCCTGCATAATGCATATTTCAATGTATGACAAAACTTTAAATAAATCCCACTGATTTAACTATACATCATAAAGGCCCAGCCAAGCTCCTTATACAGTAGAAACTTATTGGGTTTGGACATAAAAAACAGTCAATGAGCTACTTATTTACTCTTCATTTAGTAAATAAACCCCATTGATTGCTTTATGTGAGGCATCGCTTGGGTAATGAGTCTACATATTTGTAAGTTCATTACATTCCTAGCAGTAAAGTGATGCATTTTTGTGCTATAAAATCTACTTTGATAAAGTGAGCTGATACTAAATTAAGTTGTCCTTGTCTCTGAGCAAATAAATAGTTTTTGGCAAGACATCTGTCCTTGTGATCACTCATAAAGAGAGTCAACCCAACTGAATGAAACAGAGCATGTTGCTTTACTTAAATTGCAATTGAAGTTATAAACTCCTTGTTGCCAAATGTCCAATATAGTACAGAATTTTGGCAATAGACATCCATAACCCCAGTTACGGTCATTTTCCTTCTTTTAATTACTTTGGTTTACTACTATTACAGCGCTATCACCAATATGCATGTATTACATGGTTACAAATATATCGTTTTGCCTTAACTAAAAACTCTCCAAGTTACTGTAACTATATCAGACCATATTAGCGAACAAAAGTTCAAGTGTTAATGTAACATTTAAAAACCTTAAGCATTTCAAAATTATATACCGTATATATATATATATATATATATATATATATGTGTGTGATTTTGGGTTATGAAAAGTAACTTTTAAAGCAAACACATTTTTTAACACATAGAACATCTGCATAACATATGTACTTATGAATTAAATGATGTAAAATAAATAAATACTGTATTGTACATGTTCATGATCAAGTATCTGATCCAGTACATATAATTTACTCCACTTTTCTAATAGCTTTGCTTTTTACAAGCCCTTCTTGTTCATTTGAAATATTTTGAGGACTGCATAGATAAAATGAGAAAGATATAAAATAATGTTTTGTTATAAAAAGAGAAGGCAATATACAGTATAAGCAAGCACTGGCTGGCCATAGTAGGGCACACTGGGAAAAAGTGTGGTGTGGTGGTCCTGTGACCAGTAACCATCCCCACATGCCGCCCAGGAACTTCAGGTGGTTGATATTACATTACATTTATTACATTTATTTATAAAGCACCGATATAACAACAGCTACAAACAGCCCTTCCGACATGTAGGCTAATGTAAAATGTAGTATATGACCACCTGCATTCAACATGCGCATTTCTGGGTGATTTCCCTAAAAATCTAACAGGAATCCAGGATTTCAAGGTTTAGATCTACCTTTGGATGTGCCAAGCACATTTTGGCATGGAAGCTTCTCATTGAGCTACCTGGAACAAGAAAGAAAACACAAAACATAAGTTTCTTCTGAAACGTTAAATACTTGTTTAATTCAAATTAAACTTCTCCTAAGCACATAGGTACCACATATATGTGGTATGTCAGCATTACGTGGTCACAAGAGACCCCCAAATCACGAGAGTAATAGTAGGGAGTAAATAAAGCACTGAACTGACACAGCCATGCTGCAAAACTCCTTTCTTCTTTCACAATCCAACATTTCTTGGCACTGATTGGCTGCTTGAAGCTGTCAATCAAAGTCAGGGAGCGCTCCCATCCAAATCAATGGGAAGACTTTACACATACGCACTGCCTGCAGGGAGATGCATCCTCCAAATGCAAATCCCCCAGGGCATTTTGCTGGAAGGTGAGAAAAGGGGCAAATGCATTCGGGGGGGGGCGTCTGCAGGAACCCACCATGTATTTGCATAACAGACCACTAGATTATCATATGCATTAATGAATATGATGGCTGGGCTGTCCATTTACTCTTACCAGACGTGCACACACAGGGCGCCATAGCAACAGGGGCGCCGTCTGGGACTTAAATGAAAACATTGTTTGTTTGTTTTGTAACTTTATTTAACATCCTCCATATTAAATAAAGTTTTTTAACTTTATTTAACATGGAGGATGTTAAATAAAGTTAAACAAAAAAAACCCGGTGTTTTCATTTAAGTCCCGGGCAGGGGCGCTGAGCGGTTGCTCGTGAAGTTTTCAGCAACTGCTCGGCGGCCGTCACTCTCTGTGACTCAGTCGCGGTGCCGGCGTTTCGTGCTGAGCGCCGGAATTATTCTGGAGCTCAGCTGTGAAGCGCGCACCGCGCCAGAGCGGGAAGACGGACGCCTCCCGCTCCCACCGCAGGACACCGGCAACAAGGTAAGTAAAGATAGGGGGTAGATAGTGAGAAGGGGGCAGGGGGGGAGGCAGTGACAAGGGGCACGCGCTGGGGGAGGCTAGTGACAAAGGGGCAGGGGGGAGGGCAGTGACAAGGGGCAGAGGTGGGAGATTTTTTTTCCTTTCTTTTTTTGGGATGGGGGGGCGCCAGAGGAGTAGTTCGCACAGGGCACCAGAACACTTAAGGCCGGCTCTGCGTACATGTACGGGATTTATCATTAAGGGGTTAAAATTAGAGCGTGCATAGGTCGGTCAGCGGTTTTCAATCGGTCTCTCAAATGCAGATATCGTATGAAATATAAAAGGCAAAGAGAGACATCATAGTGCAAAAAAACAACATTGCATAAAATGAAAACGTTACAACCTATACAGTCAGCTCACTGTATTCAGAGCCAAATTAAAAATTTAGGCTCATGAAAGACACATATGGACACTCTTAAGATGGTGTCCTAGCCCCTTTCTGAGAATAATCACTCAAGATGTTTGTATTAATTTAAAAGTTTTTAAACTATTTTTTTAATACTTCAAGTAATTAAATGTTTTAATAAAATAATAAATACTTAAAATAAATAAGATAAATTGTGATAAAAGTGCTCAGTCCATGTTGCCTTTTTATACTAAAATCCAGTCCAAACTCTCTGTTGGCCCATTTGATGTGGTGAGTGCCATAGGCGCCATTTGAAGGGGGCGGCCAGTGAGCGGCTTTTCAACCGGGTCCGTTTTTTTTTTTTTTTTAATGCGGAGGAGCGGAGGAGAGAGAGGGTCGCCCCTCATTCTCCTCCACCAGGCCTCTACCTCCGTGCCGGTGCCGGCATTTCATGCTGAGCGCCGTAATATGACGACATATTTTGGCGCTCAGCAGTGGGCACCAGCGAGCGGCATTTAAACGCTGTCTTTTTTTTTTGATGCGGAGGAGAGAGGGGCGCCTAGCAACCGCTCGGCCCCCCTCGTTCTCCCCTATTTTCCCTAAATGAGCCACTGATAAAATAACAAACACCTTGCTAATGTCTGGTGTAAACAATTACACATTTCATTAGTGCCAGAATCAAAGGACCTACTCGTGCACTAAGGCTTGGTCTCTACCCCGTCTGTGAAGTTACTTTGGCATGGCAGAGGAGACAGTCCCGATTGTTATAGCTTGTTTATCCAGTGAGAAGCCAGATCGCCATTTTGGAGCCAGGAAGGAATTGCTCCCCTTTTTTGGAAACGGTTTCAATGTGGGGTTTTTGCCTTCTTGAGGAACAGCAGCAGTGTTGATCCTGACAGACTTTTGCAACCGAGACACCTTATTGTGTCTAGAAATGCTACATAAAAAGCCTTTAATTAATTTGTTTAAAGGGACAATTTAGCCCCAGACCCTCCCCACCCAAAAAAAGAGCCCCACTAAGGAAGAATGCATATTTTGTCAGTATTTTAATATTCATTCTTTGGAAAATGGGGGGGCACCTACCTACAAGCGATGGGGCTTCCTGTTAGCAAGTATATCAGATGTGTTCAGCTGTACATAGATCCCGCCTGAAAAGTAAACATGGGCAGGAAAAGGGGGCAAATGCAGGACCCCCCTCCACATGCATTTGTAAAAGGAACAGCATGAACATTTGAAATACACAATAAATAGCATATGGTAATGCTGCAGAATTTGATGGCGCTGTATAAAACAATAAATAATAATAATGATGGCTGGAGTGTCACCGTAATGTTACGCACATATCTAAGTGGGGTTTGTTAAAACCACCTGATCACTGACGCTCAAACGGTTAAAATCAGGTATTTTAGACGCTGGGTGGGCGAGGGGTATTCTTGCATTTCCGCGTGTGAATCCACGCAGCAATTTGTATAACGTGTTTACACAACAAACTCCATCCTCTCCTGCAAACGTGGAACTTGGTCCTCAAACCTCATGACTGACAGTTGGCACATTCACAAACCCCGCCCGCCGCACCAATTTCGTTTGACAGCTCGCCACGCCCTCCACACTGTCACGTGGACAGGACCATGCCAATTCAGGGGGGAGGTAGGAGGCGAGAGGGTCCCGCGTCCGACTCGAGCTGCGGCTCTTGGCACGGACCGCAGAGATATCAGAAAGATGGGAAAACGAAAACCATAGAGCTGGCTTCCTATTGGTGCGGAGACACTAGACGGGAAACCATTAACAAGGCTGGCCGCGCGGCGCACATTCAAAACAAGCGCCCGTGTCTCTGCCAACACGGGGGGGGGGAAGAAAAAAAAAAAAGCAGAACGCGGGAAAGCAAAATGAAGTTAAGCGAGTTGACCCCTCCCATTTTCTTTTTTGCAGTTTCCCCGTCCCTCGTGTCTTATTGGTCCCGCCCATTTGACAGTTATTTTCGATTGGCTGTTTTAGTTCAGTCGCTGTGTTGTCCCCGCCCCGTCCCCGGCGCAGTCTGTCTGCCCTGGGGAGCAGATAGCCTTGGGGGAAGAGGGGGGAGCGAGCTGCTCGCGAGCGGGACGGAGCCGTTGATAGAAGTTGCGACGGGACGCAGACAGGGCAGTAGCGATCTGTAGACTCCGGACATGCCAGGAATGTGCTGCCAAGCACCTGCCGGCCCTCTCTAGTCCATGGCATTGAGAGAAAACGCGCCAGGGTCTTTCCGCAGCCGGTGCGCGATGGCCCGAAAATCTCGCAGGTGAGACATGACTTGTATGGCGACCCTCGGTAGAGACGGACAGCCTGTACTCTGTTTATCTACTGACGCCACTGACTTCACCTGCAGCCAGCATGGAGGCGGAAGTGTCACTGATCTATAGGGAATATCTTTCATGGCACAAAGTATCCTATGTGTTCCATACTGACAGAGCGCCAACAAGCGCTGTATCCCGGTACAAGCAGAGGGCATTGTCGATCTCTGTCCACTTTAAGCAGAGAGGGGCAGATGGGCGGTACTTGCCCTATGAGCTTGCACTCCAGGTTTAAACATGCAGGTAGAGGCGCACGAGCGGATTTGTGTTGGGCCGGTGCTGAGCTCTGTCCCGGCTGCTGTGCGCGGGGCAGGGAGCGGTTACTGTGCGTGAGTGTCAGATGGCTTTACTAGATCAATGCTATCACTGCCTGTGTATACACGTGGGAGTATGAGTGACAACTAGTGTGTGCGAATATATATGTGTGTGTGTGTGTGTATATAATGTAATGTGTATTGACATGGCAACCTGCTGTTACATTTTAACAATCCTTTGTGAAATATTTATTGTTGGGAACGTTGAATAGTTATATATGCAGATACGTGTCTGTGCGTATGATATATATATATATATACCGGTATATATATACACAGATCTACACATTTCTTCCCATCCTTCGCCCCTGCGTGTGGCTGCGAGGCTCTGGCAAAGTATATGTGGGCGCTGGGAACGAGCATTGACTGGATTAAGGACCCTCATCGTTTCCCCTCATTCTGTGTCCCTTGAACTTTGCTTTGCATGCAGCTCCTGCTTTACACTGAGGTGTCCTGTCCCCCTGTGTCGTGTGCTGTCGTGCGGTGCTGGTTGTGTTGTCATTGTGCGTTATATATGTGTAATTCCGACGATACCCAGTGAAGTGTTAAAACAACAAACTTATTAGGCTTTTTATTTTCTCACTGCTTCAGTGAGTTTTGCAAAAACAAAGTAAGTTCCCCATTTTTCAGGCCGGTGTCACCTGCTGTGTGGTGGCCGCTGCTCTTTATTTGGGTGCCGCATGCTGCACAACGCTGCCCCGCGCAGTGATCCGTGTGCGGTACCTGTGTGCCAAGGGCAAATAAACCAACCAGTAACGAGCCGGGGATGGCCCAAGGGCCACCGCCTGGAGAGGGCATTACTGAGAGGGATACCTCTTCCAGTAATGAATGCGTAGCAGGTGATCTCTGTACTGTAATGTCTGATGTAATAGATTGGGGGGAGAGAGGTGCGGTTCTTTTTAGAAAGGCGGTATTATATCAGTGTATAAATATTACAAGCATTCACAGGCTTAAATTCATATGTAACTGCTTTAGGACTAGGTGATAACTTGGGTATGTCTGCGATAGGATTCATCAGAGAACGTTTAACAAGTGATCTAGTGAACAAACCGCTGAGGGGACATTTACTATTTACAAAAAAAATGCTACAAAATAAGGACTTTGTAGGTTAAAAAAATAATAATAATCTGCCGATAGTGTAAGTTGTAGGCGGATCGCAGAGTTTTTTTTAACGTACATAGGTCCATGCATTTTATTGGTTTTCTATAAAAAGTCAATACTGCCTTTTAATCAAAATACATTTACATCAATTTTGTTATGTGTGTGTATTATTATCAAGAATTATCTTTTATTTATATAGTGCCAATGACTTAATTATTGAATTTTGTTGAGAAAAACAAAATAAGCAGCTGATGTTAATAATTTACCGTGCTGTATGGGGACTCGAGCTACTGCTTCAGTGAATTTTTAATCACAAAAGTGAATTTTTGTGAAAAATGATTTCTCTGTTTTTTTTTTTAAGGTTAGTTAACTGGATTGATACCCAATTCCTTTCTCGCCTACTTACCCATCACGGTGGAATTGTATAGTCTCTGATTAATTTGCATACTTGGTATGATTTTGCAGACGTTCCTTCTATCCTCTGATATATAATTTTTTAAATTATATTTTGCTTAAAATAAAGCTGAATATCCTCATAGTTTCTTTGCTTGTGATAAGATATTTGATGTTTCCATTACATTGACGGAGATTGTGCTTAAGCCTTTTTACATGAATGCATAATCATATTAATATATAAGGAATTAACATTTAAGGCAGCGCTTTACTTTATGAGCTGAAGAAAGTGAACATTAATCATTAAAGACATTAAAGGAAATGTATGACGGCTCTTCTACCTAACTTTTTCTGCTCGGATTTGATATGTCGCCATCATGTTCTTTAGTGTTGTACAATGAAATATACAGCGTGATGAAAAAAAAAAATTTTTCCCATCATAATCCGTGTTAGCGGGACTGAAAGCGGTTAGCACCAAGTGGGTTGGGTGATACGGAGGCGCCGTGGTTCGTGTTCCTGTCCCAGATGAGGTCGGGTTGGTAGATTTAGTTCTGTTTAGAGACTCCATCATTGCTATTTCTTCTTCTCTTGGGGAGACGGTGCTGCTTTCCCTTTGCTCTGTAGAATTTTTGTTTGGCTGTCGGGAAAGTGCAGAAATCCTCTAATTTTCTATTATTTTGGGACGGGGATCGATTGTTGGGATGATGGTGTAACCCGGCCACTCTTCGCAGCTTCTCCTTCACGCTGGCAGCCCAGCCCTTGGCTTCATAGCAAAGGAATGCACTTTGGAAAATGTGACTCTCCGCTTTATTGCGCAAACTCCTTCAGGGCCAGGAGAGCTTGAATTGCAAAACTGTGAAGGTATTAACCATCGCTTTGCAGGTTCCTGTTTCACTGGAAATAGTAGAAGATTGGGCTTTTCAATGGTTCTTCGGTGTGTATTTTGTTTCATTGCTGCTTTCCTCTGTTACATACTTTGGGGCTTTGTGATCGGGTCGTCTTCTCTACAGTTTTGAACGATGGCCTCACTGGTGACTCAAATCAATGACACATTGTTGCTCATAGAAGTTCACGTCTTGAGAAGCTATGGGCTCAGTTACTACGCTTTGATTCCCTGCCAGCACCTGATTTATTAAACATGCTCCCAATTTCATATCCACAGCGAGGATGAGGACGATGATCTTCAGTTGGCAGATCATGATTATGAAGCTCCTGTTCAGAAAGGCTTGAAGAAAATCTGGAACCGTGTTAAATGGACGAGAGATGAGGTAATGTCTGACTCGTAATACAGTGTAATGTTTGTTTGCTTTATGTCTTCTGTAATTGACCTTGTACATTTTTTATTAGGATGCGAAGCTCAAGGACCTAGTTGAACAACATGGGACCGATGACTGGGCTCTGATATCGTGCCATTTTGTGGTAGGTCTTATATAACTAAACTTTTTCTCTTGAAGTTATGGCGCCTCCTGTTATAACTAAGTTGGGTCTTTGTTTCAAAAAGAAAAATATGATTCTGCAGAGCATGCAAGTTGTTCTAGACAAGGAAGTTTGAATTTAGTCTCCAACAAGGTGGCCACAAGTTGTTCATCTGCTGGGTTGATTGCCTGTGATACTCGGCCTTTGCGAAGTCAATGTGGTTAAATAAAGGCTGGAGATCTTCTTTTCTTAGACTTCTGTTCCATAGATTTAACCGGGCTAAAACCGATTTTGTTTTTAGAATAAGCTTCATTCTGGGCATATTAATTTGTGGAGATTCCAAGAGTTTGTAAATAGCCTTCAAGTTATTGCATAATATTGCATTATTTATCATTTTAGTTCCTGTTCTACTTATGGACCGCAAAGCCTGTAGCTTGTTAAGGGGGAAGCCCCCCCCCCCCCCCCCGAAGGTTTAATCACATCAACAGCACATGGATGTTTAAGTAGCTTTTTCGGTGTTGGTGGCAACAACCTATAAGAGCCTGCGTGACAATTAAGTGATCCCAACAGAAATGACAAAACATGAGTGTTAAATATTTTCTGCTAGAGGTTCAAACACATGGCGGCATTGGAAATGTTGCTAATGCGGGATTTATGAACTGTTCATGGTTATCGGAATAATTTTGCTGCTACCTACTGTTACTAATGACAACCTAATTACAGTATATTCCATATGCATCCAAATATTTCAGAGCCGTTCAGATGTCCAATGTCAGCATCGATGGCAAAAGGTTTTAAACCCTGAACTCATTAAAGGCCCTTGGACCAAAGAGGAGGATCAGCGGGTATGTCCGATCAGAATTTTAACTGCCTTTTATGTACCCGGGCCATGGAACCTGAATGTAGACTTTGTTCTATAACCTGCACTTACTATAACCATATAACGTATTCCGCCATGCTAAGAAGGCTGTGAGAACGTTCCCTTAAACAAGTGGGTAATGTCTTCATATCTGAGTAAGGATCACAAACGATAATCTGTCTTTTTCCTTTGTTTTATTAATGGTTTGGTGCAGTTAACACTTATCACAAACATTTAAGACCTTTGTTATTTATATGTAATTGAAGTGAAAACATATATTATTATCCAGCTGGTAACCTGTGTTGAAGCTGTAGTGTTCTTTCTTTCATATGTATTCTTCTGGGATTGTGTTACAGGTGATTGAATTGGTTAATAAATACGGCCCAAAAAGATGGTCCTTGATTGCAAAGCATTTGAAAGGGAGAATTGGCAAACAATGCAGGGAAAGGTGGCATAATCACCTAAATCCAGAGGTGAAAAAATCTTCCTGGACAGAAGAGGAGGATCGCATTATATATGAGGCTCACAGACGCCTGGGGAACCGCTGGGCGGAAATTGCCAAGCTGCTTCCTGGCAGGTATATTACTTGCAAAGAGAATCTGTATTCTTATTTGAAAATAATATATAATATATATATATATGAGAGAGATCTGATCTTTTGTTCATACCAGTTTTAAAATGACAGTGGTGTTTATACGTCCATAATAATTTTTACGCTCAGATTTAAGATAACGCTATTGTATTGTACCTGGTGGCACCTGGTTTTCATAGCTAGGTAGTTTTAAAGGGTTTTTTTTTAGCAGGCAAACTCTTGTGCTAAAGTAGTGGAACTGCAAAAGCATTCTTTAATTCCCAGCAAAAGTCTGAAAACTTCAAAATTTCTTCCCCCTCTAGGACCGATAATTCAATAAAGAACCATTGGAATTCTACAATGAAGCGGAAAGTCGAGCAGGAAGGTTACCTGCAGGAAGTGAAATGTGAAAACCTACCTGTACGGCGCCATGAATTGTTCGATGCGTGCAATCAGTTACAGGCGCAGAATCAATTTTACATCCCTGTCCAAACACAAGTAATTGGTCTCACGTTTTAATCTATACACCCCCCCCCGTCACGTTAACGCTGATATTTTATAGTTCTGTTTGTCGGCTCTTCTGACTGTTCTGGTGAAAGAATGAGGTTCACGTGTTGTTTGTTCCTTGCAGGTTCCAGGATACCATTATATGTCTCTTGATGACAGCTGCATAGAAAGCATTCAGAATTCTTTTGCTTACATACAGGTTAGTTCATGGTGTGAAACGGCTGAAATACTGAATTGGGCAGGTTGTTAGTACTATAAGAACTAAGTACGCAAATCTTCTCCAATTAAGTTTAAATAATTCTTGGTTTAATCCATAAATTCAAAATTCATTGTAATAGAAGAGGGTAAAAAGTACAAGTCAGACGCTTCCTTTATTCCTAATTTGTGTTACATTTTGGCCTCTGTGGGGACCGACGTGTAATTGCTGAATAAGGAGTATTTTACGGGTTTAAGTGTTTATATTATGATTGTATGTTGGTATAGATTATTAATCTGCCACTTTCACTAAATACCCTAAATTTTTTCCAAAGCTTGTACTTGACCTTCTCCTGTCTTCCTTCATGACTGTGTTTTCTCCTTCCATCCTCTGCTTCCTTACATGCCTGTCTCAGCAGCCCTTTGCTGATGAGGATGATCCTGATAAGGAAAAGCGAATAAAGGAGCTTGAGTTGCTGCTTATGTCAGCTGAGAATGAAGTCCGAAGAAAGCAGGTGTCATCTGTAAGAACGCGTGTGACTCTATTCTCTTTGCATGTTGCTTTTATCAGTCTTTGGACTCGCTGTCTTTTTTTCATCCTTGAATAAATAACCCCAGTAAATGCATAAATGTATAATGAGCAGGCAAGTAACTGATGTCAATCTCCTATATTGAAGACAATGCAGCTTCTAGGATGCTTTTATCCTCAGTTTGCTAAAATTCCTCTGTTTTTTAAATCTACCTCCTATAAAGGGTATATCCAGATTATAACGAGTATTATGTATTTCCTCTGTTTTATCAAATAGTTGGTTATTGTCATTCAGGAAATGGTCTGTGCTTTTCATGAGACGAAAGTTGAAAAAACACTAGTTCTCACGCGACATGCTTGCTGTGTGAAGGAGAGCTATGTATTCCTTCTTCCAGGTGCATTGATTTATCCAGGAACTACACAGAATTCCCATTAAGTTAGCATTAATGTATGTAGCTACTTAAAAATGTTCATGCTAAGATGAACTTTTCAGTAAGACTTGCCAGCACTGATAATCTTTACTCTCTCTTTCACCCCAGACGGAAAGTTTCTCAAGCTGGTCTGGAAGCTTTCTTGTGGAAGACGGTGTGTCCAAAACACTTAATAGTCTGGAGGGGCAGACGAGTGAGTTCTACAGTCTGGAGGAGACACAGGATACCTCCGGCCAGAATAACTCTCCGTCCAAGATATTGACCATGGAACCAAGTACAGCTTTGTCCACATTAGAGACCATTCCAGAGTTTGCAGAAACCTTCGATCTTATTGAAGCAGTAAGTTATTGTTCCAAGATTGTACAATAATATTTATTCTAATTCTTGGAGACCTCTGACATTGTAAAGGTTTGTGAATGAATTGTGTCCTTGATTACCAGTGTCACCAAATTTGCTTCCTAAGATCCGTCTCCTTCCTTACGACAATCAAATTCTGTATTCTTAAAATTAAATTCTTATAAGCCTATGTACCTTGGGTATAGATACCGTGTTAATTAAAGTTTGCCCCCACAGGATCCTTCTGCATGGAATAATATCGCTGGGTTTGAGGTTCCCATTGTCGCTTCTCCTGTCAAACTCACTCCGCTGAAGCTCGTTCCAGTTCAGCATGACGGTGTACAGGATTGTCAAACACATTGCAACCTGGGCCTTCCTAAAATGAATCCTGCTACCCCCCCTGCCGTGTCAAAGTTCAACACGCCTCCAACTATTCTAAGGAAGAAAAAGGTTCCAAAGAGCCTCTCGCGTACTTCTGAAACCGGTGGGATGTTGGGCGGCAACAGTGCCGTCGTTAAGGGAACTCCAGTGAAGATACTTCCATTTTCCCCTTCACAGGTAAGAAACATTTACTGGTATTCTCAAATCTACGTAGACCTAAACGGGCTCATCTAACATCTAAAAACGCCTGCAGGGGGCCAGGCTGGGGATAAGGAGGTGCTCCTGGCACTTGAAGGCCAGCATCCACCGCCTAGAGTAAGCGTGACCGATGGCTAGATATGAATATCACGTAACTTGTTGCCATGTATATCTGTATGGAGCCTGAGGCTGCGGCTTGCTAAGCAATAAACAGAATTTAGTGATTATTTACCCTTTTTAAATGGAGATTATGGTGGCAAATCGCATATGAAAGTCACAAAGCTCGCTATGATTGCATTTTGGGCATGGTTATTATAAGCAAATGTAAATTGTCAACCTCGATGTCTTTTTGCCTTTAAGTTTCTCAACACATGTTCTGGAAATGTTCAAGAGCCGTTCGGTCTGGAAAATCCTTCCTACACTTCCACTCCAATATGTGGCCAGAAAGTCCTCACTACTCCTCTTCGAAAGCAACTGACTCCTAAAGAAGATAAAGAAAACATTGGGTAGGTTAGTGTATGAGTTTGGTTGAAGAGTTGTTGGCTAGGCATAGTAACTTCATTAGGTCCTTCTTTCGGGGGGGGGGGGGGACAGCAGTCTATATTTCAAACCCACTTTGGGGAGGAATGTCTAGACGCGCGTTCACAACACTTATTTACCATATCTGTCATAAGTGTGCTTTAACCCCTTCAGGACCCGCGTCCTCGTACTGCGTCTTCCCTTGAAGACCGCAGTTTTATTTAAATATCTTAATTCCGTGCTCGTGATTCACTTCAAAGCGATCACGTGCACGGAATTGAGGGGGGGTGGCTGCTACGGATCACTGGGGACACGCCATAACGATGCTGGATCGCGCATCATCAGTGACTGGCGGTGACCTATGACCAGGAAGTACCAGGTACGTCCCACTCCTGAAGGGGTTAATATATTAAAAACGAGAAATGTTTTATTATAATAAAACATAATATAATAAGATGGTTGCACTAGAGTTTAATTTATTTAACCCATACTAAATACAGCTATAACTTGTTTGAAAGGTTTAGGACGCCTACCATCCGAAGGTCCTTATTAGGGACAGCGCCGAGAACACCCACACCTTTTAAAAATGCTCTTGCAGCCCAGGAGAAAAAATATGGACCTCTTAAAGTTGTGGTGCGTATAATCTTAATTTCACAATGAAAATGTTACTTGATTTGTAATTTTTTTTTTACTCTCTTTACTTTTTATATAATATTCTATATGGCCATATATTTCTTAGCCACTATGTCAGAGTATTAGTGTGTCTTAATAGTATGTTTTAATAGTGTGCTTTAATAGTGTGTTTTTGTGTACGAATTAGAATGTGAAACCGTAGCAGTCGCTTCTTAGTTTGTCTCATTTACCCTCTTGGAGGAAATTCGGAGCATAAGACAGCACATTTCTATTTACTCTGTTGCAATTTTAGGTTCTATAAAAATGGCATATTCTACATTTTTTTTTATTCCCGACTCTTTGTTTTGGGCTGGGGATTTGATTTGATACAGTGCTAGTTGAGCGTCTGAATGTCTAAAAATATTCTTCTTCAAACACTAGTCCCAGCCTCTAGCGTTTCTCGAAGAAGACATCAGAGAGGTGTTAAAGCAGGAGACTGGGGCAGACATATTCACTAAAAATGAAGCTGAACAGATGTATAAACCATACAAACGACAGGTATGACATTTTTTCTTTTTATTTATTATCTTATTTTTGTGACTAATGTTTTGACACAATTGCCTGAACGTTTAAATTGTAGCACAGCTCTGTTGTGAAGAAAGTTAGGAAATCTCTGATCCTGGATACTTGGGATAAAGAAGAACTCGGTGCTCAGCTGTTGACAGAAGACAACGTGTTTTCTGATTTACAGGTATGTGCATGTTGAAGGCAGCCGTGTTTTATCCGTGTAGTGTGTGTAAGTGCTGATGTTGAATGGAAAAGCCGTATAATTATAGAAAGGCCAAAGCAGCTGTTCTGCCCCCATTTACAACTTGAGCCATCTGGTGTCAGAAGGGATCTATTACAAAATATAATATATCATGGTTAAGATGATGGTAGAAACAAGGGCATTTAGACACCTGTCTAGATACATATTTGTTGTTTTGTTCCTGAAACTCTCAATGAATGCTTTAATGAATGTTCTAAGCTTACTAACCTTTTGAGTAAGATGGGTCCTTGAGGACAAAGATGGTGAGGAATTTGTAGAGAATTGCATCTCCATCTCCATGGAGTGGGTTCAGAGGAGGGCCGTTAAGATATGGTGCACTGTTTGCAGGGTAAAAAGACTATGAATGGTTTGGCGGAAGGAAGAGCGAAATGAGATGTGATTGAAACATTTAAATATATAAAGGGGCTTAAAGTGCAGGAGGGAAAGTTATTTTAAAAGGGGAAACTTTAGAACAAGAGATCATAATCCAAAACTATAAGGAGACTGACTTCGATGTAACGTAAGGACGTTTTTTTACTGTCCTGAGAAAGTGGTAGATTGGTGGGACAGCCTCCCAAGAGCAGTGGTAGGGGCTCCTACAGAGAAACAATTTAAACAGGTATACATCTACATCAGCAAAAAGCAGCAGACTAGATGGGACAAACGGTTCCTGTCTGCCATTAGTCTAATTTCTATGTCAATTGGACAAAAAATGATGAGTAGACACAATCTACTATACAATACTATATCTATTGTATAATACATTTCTTCCTATTTTCAGACAGTGGTTGCATATTATGAAAAAAAACCCCAAAAAACAAAAGTAACATTTTAATAAAAGAAAAATAAGACATCTGCTTTTAAAATCGAACTGCTTCTATATAACATGTTTTATTCTTTTAAGAATGAAAATATCCTTTCTTCTTCGTTGTTTATACCATTGCTTGAAACACAAGAGGCAGAGTGCAGCATGAGCGAAGTAAAACCCGAGGAACTGCCCCGGAAAAAGCCTAATCCTGTTTTAAAACAACTCAAAGTGGAAACGTCTGTCCAGGTATATATTTAGTGACCATCATCTGATTTACATACCGCGGTGCTAAAGAATCTTTATGTTAAATGCAGAAATTGGCCATGCGCTTAAATATTCGAATACTTAATTGTCACGCCAGCATGATGAAATCCAACCAATTATTAATATTTTATTTTTTCCTATACAGCATAGGAATGCATGTTAAATTTTAGTGTTTTTTTTTTCTAATTAGGGTAGCCGTGTCTAAAGCAAACATTCATTTGTCCAACTTTGACTCTGCAATCGTTAACGTTCCCTAACAATCACCATCTTTTCAGTCCCTTTGTGAGTGGGAAGCTGTTGTGTATGGAAAGACAGAAGACCAGCTGATCATGACTGAGCAAGCAAGAAGATACCTTGACACCTACAAAGGCACTACAAGCTCTACATCAAGACCCATAATCTTATGAATGTTGGTTAACCAAGTTTTCCACTTTCTGCACTAAAATAAGACTCTATTAGCCAGGGGTTAACAGTAATGTATTTCTCTCCAGCACCACATTTTGGGGAGGGAAAAATCACAAACTCTTCTCTGAAGAATGCTCGTTTGGGTGTTGAGTAGCATGGACAAACTGAGCAACGTTTTAAATGTGCATGAAATCAACTTAATAGATTAGATCTAGATTGACTTCTTCAGGTTTTCCACCAGAGAAGAACTTGGAAGTTCTTTCATTAGGTGGCTCAATGCTTGGGACAGTTTTTCTTGCATAGATGTATATATTTTATCTAGATAAAACCAGCCTAATGTATATTTGGTATCCATGGAATTGTTGCATATGTAGGGGTCTTTTTTTTATACTCCAGACCAAATGAGGTACCCACATGTGTATCGAGCGTTCCTTCTTCTGCTTGGATTTCTTGTTTCTTTTTCTTTTTAACTTACAGTATATTTTAATAGGTACATGTGTATAAAACAGGCAGGCTTTCACAGAAGATACATAATGGGCAAAATGTATCCATGTCCTTCCTGTATCCACTTATACTTTGCCCTGTACAGCACTCTCCTCTCCCCCCATGTCTATAATAGTGAATCTAAAGTAGTATTTATTTGTTTTTAAGGGAAAAAAAACAAACTCCCATGTGTAGCAGCATTTGCATTGACTGCCTAAAAATTCCAAATGTTCCTTGGGTACATGTTCTAGATGCCTGATGGGTCAGTTTGTTGCACTACTTAAACTTGGTATGGAACTACAGTGTTAAATGTATATTGTATAGTAAGGGTACATCTAGCGTAGGTAGTTGGAAGGCAGAAGTAAGATTCTGCGGATTAGAACGCATCAGTATTTCTCATTCTCTCGCTGAGAATTGTGCTGTGATCTCTGTTGAATGTATTGTACAGGGTGAATGAACAAGGAAAACTTGTTCCAAACGAGTCTGTTTTTTTATTAACTTATTTGAATGCTTGTAAGTAGAGGTCTATGTTTTAAATGTGTACAGGCTGTTTCTCTAGAAGCTAAAATAGCTTCTACATTGTCATTTTTGACCAATGTTTTTCCATATGCGCTCGAAAATGTCCATTTAACGTATCGGTAACTACGGATGTACTATATTAACCCACATGACTATTGCACTATCTACTAAATCATGTACTAAATCAAAAGCAGAGGTGGTTCTAGGTACCCACAAAATTTAAACCCTCTGTTCCATTATTTGTACTACTTTATATACTCTTGGTTACGACGTTTGTTTTCAGTGAGCTATTTTACACTTAGTTCTAGAGAATGATTTAGCTTAAGGTATATTTTAATGTTTGGCCTTTCTAAGCTTTGCACGTTAAAACAGGTGGCAACAGTTGCTTAATTTGCCTATTTTTTAGGTATTTGCACTTATTATTTATTTTTCTGTTTATTTTGAAGGAATGTCTTGCTTGTGATAGAGAATATACTGTGTGTAGCATAATGGTGTGCTTGGCAACATATTTACTGACCAGTAAATAGAATGCAATACTGAAGCTTTTTTATTTATCCATCTTAAGTTCCTCTCCTCCATAGGTGTGCTGCTATATATGACGGCAAAGTGGGCTTGCTGTTACTGAGAGATGGAATGAAAGAGAATTGCATGCACTGTACAAATATTCTAACATGATGATGATGATAATGAGAAGGCCTTGCGTTATTACAAGGATGGTCAATAAGAATGCCAGGTTTTACGCTAAGAGTCCGGATAAAATCGCAGCAGATATTTTAGGAACCTCTATCAGTCTGTGACGTTGGCCTGAATATAACTCTCCATTATATTTGAAAATGAAAATCTGATTAGAGGGGGCAATATAGCTTTTGTGGGGGAGAAAATGAGGGTTATCTTCAGGCCAACATGGCTTTTTGGAAGGTGTTGTTTAGTAGCATGAGTGATCCATCCAAAAGCAGCCAGACCAGTGGGGTTCCCATACGCTTTGGACCAACTGGGAACTAGAATGTATGCTGTCATATGAAACATATTTAGTGACTTTACAATAACTTCCATTTCTGCCTGAAATCAGACTTTTTTTGACTCTGCATCTGGTATTTTGTTGACCTCCTATGCTTAAATGCTTGGTTTGTATGTTCAAATCTAATCTGCATTCACATCAAACGCGTGTTGGCCTCTTTTTATGTATCCATGTTGTAGGATTTCCTCTTTATTGTACACTACATGCCTTTTATGTGTAGCAGTACACTATACTAATTTAAATGTAAAATGATTGGACAGCAATATGTCCCAAGCCATGTTACTTTAGTTTGTGTGCTTTTATTGTTTTGTATGTGTGTATATATATATATAAATATATATGTAATAAGGAAAATCCTTATTAACAAGCACAAATCCAGTAGTTTAAGGCAGTTTTTTTGTGAAATATAGCACAATAGGATTTGGGCCTACAGAGCATTCTGTATTTTTATAATGTTGCCCTTTTTTTAGGTTTGTTCCTTGGTGTCACAAAATAAAAAAGTTTTATAAACAACTTATCTTGTGTGTTGTTTGTTTTTTATAGAGGTACTTGACCGCAAAGGTGGTTTGCCTACTGGAGACATCCCTCCCCACCTAAAAATCCACTACAATCATAGGTAGCTGAAAATATAATGTATAGTTGTGTTTAAAATAAGGAACAATGGCCCTGCTCCAAATATAGTGGCCCCTATGCTCAAAGTACACAAAGTTGTCAGAGGTGGACTTAGGATGCTAAGTAGACGTCATACAAAATATGTTCTTCTTTTGGCTGGTGGAGGGGGGGGGGATCCATCAGATCCCAAAACTTCTAATGAGATCACAGCGGCTGAAGGCATATGCATCGCCTTCCTCCCCCAGCCATAATGCCAGCGCAAGGGCAGCGCTGTAGTGGGGCATCACTTAAGTCTACGAAAACAAATGGCCCCTACAAAATATTTGCCTATCCAGCTCTACTGCAACATTTTCAGTGTTTACCTGTATCTGACTGGTTTAAAAATAATGAAATAAAAAAATTGCTATTAAAGCTACAGGTTGGTCAGGGTGCTTCCGTGCAACATTAGGGCTGCAACTAACGATTATTTTAATAATCGATTAGTTGGCCGATTATTTTTTCGATTAATCGGATAAAAAAATGCAATTTTTTTCACATTTAAAATAATGTAATAAAAAACGTACAATTTACACTTTCATCTCTTTATTGCAATGGCCTCTCTCTATTCACCTTCTTATTTTACTGACATTATAATAAAAGCTACAAGAACCCAAACACGGTGTTTCTCAAACTAGTTATTAGTAAATATTAATTCATATGTTAACTATTTTTCATATTTAATAAAAACTATGAGAAAAAAAGCCTTGTTTAAATTTTTTTTATTTACCAAACTGCCCCCGGTTATGCACATCAGACCCCCAGCTTGCCACTCTGCCCCCATATATGCCTTATA
>VKOC01026220.1:0-24277 GCA_009364415.1 Spea multiplicata
AGATAGATAGATAGATAGATAGATAGATAGATAGATAATGATAGATAGATTGATAGATAATGATAGATAGATTGATAGATTGATAGATAACGATAGATAGATAGATAGATAGATAGATAGATAGATAGATAATGATAGATAGATAGATAGATAGATAGATAGATAGAGGGAGATATTCTGATTGTTTCATGGATTGTAATAAGATAGCAACATATTACAGACCCGATCAAGACTGTGAACAACTGTTCGGCTTGACAATAAATCACACATAAAGGTTAGGTCCCCTTGGTGTATCATAACTCATGTTCTATATGTGGACTGCAACATATATTTTATTCCAATAACTGCTGATACAACAAAACTGAACATCTATAAATGTAATTTGTTTCAAAGGGGCCAGAAAGCTAACTCAGCCCCAGTGCTGTTTTATCATAAGGCATCGTATCACTCGCTACCTTCTCTCTGTTGTGATAACATGCAAATGTATTCCAGGCAGTCACTTTAAAAAAACATTATACATCAAAAAAAATCACTACAGCATCAGCAAGAATGGCTATTTTATCACGACACAATCTCTGTAACGGGCTGTCATACAGAAGGAAAGCAAATTCCAGGTCACCTGTAAGAGATTACATGATCTTTACAATGAATGACATATTCAAAATGTTGGCGGAATGTTATTAATTATAGTAGGGGTGTCAGACCCTGACATTGAGGGCTATAACCAAACCGGAGTATAAGGATTTACCTAATTAAAATGTAATCAAGGTGAATTAAGCAAGCAACCTGCTGATTCATTAATTTAGTTCTAACGCACAACCTTGCATCCCCGGGGACTCAGAATTGACCCGAGCACGCAAGGGCATTCAACCTCACTGATTAGTCAGGTTAACCCTTAATGAATAGACTCAAATGAATTAAGTCTGGCAATGTAGAGTAGTTCAGATTAAATGAATGTTCAGAACTGATCATATGGGCGGGGGGGGTATAATTATTTTAATATTAAAATATTAATTTAATTAAAAAATATTGAGTGTTATTGCTACTTACTTTTCATGGACAGTAATTTTACAGTAATTATTGTGTATCTTACATTAAGAGATATTTTGATGTTCAGTTATCATCGTAGTAAAGAAAGGGAAAAAAAGACCGCATTTATTGTTAATCTTTAAAGTATAGCTAAAGAGTTACACATTTTGACATAATGATGCTTTTCACCTGCAAAAATATAACTGTAAAGCTCTTTATTTCGTAATTCTCCACATCTGCTTAGTAGCATGTGCCCCTCTTAATGTAAATGACTCCAAAAAAAGCATCATACTTCAATGAATTTAAAGGATTTTGTTATTTTGATCTAGCATCAAAAGAAATTCCCACCTGACACGTGTTCCGGTTTCTTTGTGATGTGTCACATTTAACAGTTGAAAGAGAAAGACTACTAACCTCATCCACATTTTCAAAGGCGTTGATAACATCATAGGGTAAACAGGACAAGAGGTCAATCACAAACCATGTTTTCAGGTAGTTCATGCGAATAAGTTTTGGGTCCGATATCACTTCCCCAGCAGGTCCAACAAAGGTAGTGTGAAAATTAAGGACGATGTCCACCAAAAAAATTACATCCACAATGCTGTCCACCACAAGCCAAGCTACATTGTTCTGTTTGGTCTTGAATGACACATTATAAGGAACCAAGATGGCAGTGTAGAAGGTTAATATTAAAATAACCCAATCCCAGGTGGTCTTGAAAACACAGTAATGTAAAATGATATGTGGCGGGGTCTTAGGTGCCTCTTGTTTGTATTGTGGAAGAATCTCAGAGCCGAGTTGCAACACCTGAAACATAAAAAAAAAACTAAATTATTCTCTACAGAAGAATACACATCAAAGCCTAATAAAGAATGATTTTCCAGTGTGGTTACTTTACAAAAAAAGTTTGAGATTAACTCAATCTGGACGGACAGTCACTTAATAGCCTGTCCTACGAGGCATCCCCTCTCTCTTTTAGCTCTCTTGTGCCATTAGAGAGTCAAACTCTCCATCTCAGTCTAATCGTTCCAGAAGGGCATCCTACTGACATTCGAGGCAACTAACAACCCCAGACGTAAGTCATAGCCTTAACGGGTCTCATCAGTATCCCTCTGGGCACAAGAGAGCAAGGAAGTCTACGTCTGGACTCACCTTCCCACTTGTGGGTGAACCCTAAGAGATTCCTGATGGTGGACATGACGCTCTCTTGTACTGCTAGCAGGATTAATCTCTGACTAGATTACAATAAAATGTTACGCTATTTTGAAAAATTGAAGATCATATAAAATATAATCGCTTAAATTTGTTGCAGAGGGGGCCATATGTATTATGCATTTCTGTGATAAATCAAGAGTAACATTGCATCAGGTTCAGTGAGAATTGTTATACAGATTGCTTCAAGAAATCACTTAGCCAACAAACATGCGAGGGGATCGATTGTATAATTAATCAAGTCAATGATGGGCGTTGATTTATTGCATGCTCTGCTTTCTCTCATTTCAATGCAGCTGGCATTGGGTTCAATATCTACAACGCCATGTTTTAATCCAAAAGATCTAGGTCTAGAACTCTGTGGACAACTTGAGATTCCATTGACTGGCGGCTGTCAGGGAAGGTCTGGTGTCTTACCAGATGAATGGCTTCAGTGGTCCCATTGTGCTGCACAGGCGATAATGCAGAACTTTTACAAAGATACGCGGCAAGATTTCATAAGTCTGATATCAGTAAGCGTTTAGTCTGAACTGTAGCCCCGTGTGCACGAGATCCCACAATGACCTCTCTGAATCAGAGACCTGCATTTGTGCGTAATTGGTAATAAAGTAACTCCAGCACAGAACTGGCTCTGTACTTTTTCCCTGCTGGGTTTTACAAGTCGCCAAGCAACAGAAAATATGTTTAAACATTGCTTTAAAGTATGAGGGGAAAAAATCAGCTTCAAATGTGGTGTTTCTTTCATTAAAATCTTAAATTGAAACAGAGATGCTGACTTTCAGATCATTGTTATGCCAAGTGACATGGCAGGGAGTTTTGTGGGTTACAGGGTAGCAAAAACACCTGAACAAAATAAGGCTTCCTTATTTTTTATGGTTATTAGCAAACTGCTTCCCAAACTGTGAAAAAGTCAATTTAAAACAACACTAAAAGGGTTGTATTTCACCCCCAAAAATTACCCTCTTCCCATACGTCTTAAATGTCCCGTTTCAGATTTTTGGGGAACTGCCCCCTGTACCGCGTGGCTGCCTCACTGTTTTTTTTTGGGGGGGAGTGGTGATCATGCGCCAATTAGTAGGATCCTCTGATCTCCCCTCACTGGCCCAGGGATCAGTAAAGTTAATGAAGAGCAGATCTCCATTTCAGCTCCTACGTGGCCTCCTCTCAATGCAGGTGAATGCCACAAGGTGGGTTTTCAGGTAAAGTGGGCAGGTGGTCCCGCCCCAGCCCTGCCCCTCCTGGGACTAGCCTTGCCCCTCCACACCTCTAGCCACACCCCCAGCAATGGTGCTCTGATGTGGACACCTGCAGTGTTGGGGTGCATGCTTAGGGTGTGCTGAATACTACAACTTTTTTTTAACCCAGTGGACCCGTGATCCCGTCCATCCACATACTATGTATTTAATCTATGTGCTGTACTATGTACTGTGTGTATAACAAACGCTATACTTTACTTACGTAAAGTATATTACACAAACTGACAGCTCCTAATAACACTCACTAATCACCGTCACTGGGAATGGTCAATAAATTCACCTTGGCGATCATTCTATAGACAATTAACTTCTACTGATAAAAGGTAATATCGCATTCACAAAATAAATAAAGCCACCATTTAGCAGTTACAGCACTTAGAGGAGCCTGTGGGATTTGGCTAGCTAAGGCTAAGTAGAGGAATCGGCTTCATCATTAGCATGGTAATAAAATATATTTGTTTACTCAGTGGGGTAATTTATATGCATCATAAGGCAAGATATCCACTGGAAGATAAAGTGGGTAGAGCTTATGGAAATATGATATGGTGCATACATAGGGGTTGGTGAGGCCACCAGGAGGCCCATCTTCCTTTTTTCCTTTTGTTCTTGGTAGGTATACATCTAGTAAACCTAATTAAAAATCTGGTTGTTAAACAATGGGAAGAATTGCCCACGTGACAAGTTTAGGGTGTAGACCCCCAACGGATCAGGAGGCAGGGAGGTGAATACCAGAATGCTAAATGTTTTCACAACAAAATATCCTTAAAAAAGCAGCAAATGTGAGGTTTCATTAAAAATACAGAAACAGGCAGCGATTGACAGGAGCTCCCATAAAGAGTCTTCTGAGAGCTAAACACATGTCATCCTGAGTGCATTCTAGAGCATTAATGGAACCTTCACCAGAAGACAAGGTCCATCAGACACTCTACAAGACATCTTCACCAGAGCAACGGAGGTAATACAGCTGAGGGGACATTTAAACATTAAACTGTGCTTATAATGCATCATTTAGGGAGAAATGATCATTGGAGCTATTTTAGGTTCACTCTTTATAAAAATAAAAAAAACACAGTAAAAGGCATCAGCCGCAGAATATTACACACTGCATTAACCGAATCCTTTTATTCATCAAAAACACTGGCTCTTGCTTGTTTAGCTTAGCCGGGGATTTTTCGCTAGCCACATGGATCATAAATTCATGGAGGGGAAGGCTATTAAAAAGCGTTCAATTAATTGACTGCGTGGTGTCATTCTGTTATTTACACAAAGATAACACGTTCCTCCATTAGCTCTCTATTACATCCACCCAGAGCTTTTGTTCATTTTTAGAAGCACAAACCCGATTTTGTATTTTGAGAGCTTCTCTTTATATTTGCCAATTCCGAAGAAACTGCAAATTTTGACAAATAGCTAAAAAAAAAACAACAGGCTTAGTGAGAGGAAATAAACTGCGTGGGACCCAATACACGGCAGGAGTCCTCTACGGATTCTGCATCAAAAAGAATTAGGAGTGAAATGTTTCTAGAGGTGTAATTAGTTGACATGCGACACAAAAGCAAGCATGACACGACCGACCACCGCCTCTAATTTCATGGGAAATGCATATCGGAGTACATTTTGCTGGAGTTACTTTTTAGAACCTTGACCGTCAATAATTCTAAAGCCCTAACGACTTTTCTTTCACAAATCAATCATTGATTAGCCAGGCCAAATACTTCAACTTTGCAGTTTTATTGTAATGTTTTTTTTGTAGCAGAAATCTAGCGTTAAAAACATATAAACAATGCTTTATAGGGATTAATGTGTTGAAGGTTAAAGGGGCTGTTCCTCCTGCTCTTCTAAATGTAACTAAATTTGGCATTTGAAACATCGTTACTAAATTCCATTTATCTCTGGTCTATTGGGGCTACCTCTACATCCCTGCCTCAGCCCTGACCACTCATGCGTTCCAGAAGGACCAGGAGAGGTCCAGGAGTTCCAGCCCTTTGGTGTTCCCAGGTATGTTCATTCTGTTATTCACATAGCCAGTCGTTCAGGATTACCTCCGCAAGCCGCGAGTGCTTATGAACATTCTCTCCTTTGTGGACGGTGGGTGCAAGCTGCTGGAGGACTCCTCGACTACTTGTTAGTGCTCTTGTTAATCTTGCCAACTTTCCCCAGCCTTTAAAAAAAAACAAAATAAAGGTTACTCATTGAAGTAAATCACAGACAAATCAATTGCGAAGCTGTATTATAAGCATTATTAATAAATACATCTGTATATAGAACGTCTTGTCCATGGTGTGTATATATATATATATATATAATCAGAAAAGGAAAGTTAACAAAAGAAAGTGAACAGCTCATCATTTATAAAAATATGATATAAAGATTGGTTGGAAAGACTATGGTTACTGTATGTGTAGGTGATATTAGGTAGGTTGAGTATACAGCCTTTTACTAGTGTCTAAGTAGGGGTTACGCATTAACAGATCTGAAAATCATTAGCAGCTCATTGTCCTGTTTTGCCAAATTACTTTTCTTTTCCCACTGATAAAATATGCATTACCTTGAAGTATATTGACCTTGTAAAGCCTAATGTCTTGGTACTAGGTTCCTTGAGATAATTGCCAATGATTGTATTATTCACGGATTACCGACATCTATTTTTTCTTTAAAGATCAAATCACATATACAGTATAAAAAGTATAGAGAGAACAAGATTCAATTCCTATGCACTTGTCTGCTAACGACAACAACGTCATTTTTCCTTTCAGATACAGATATTTTAACCTATTTCTGGATGATCCACATAACCTTATGCTTCAGCTGTAGTTTCTTGGTTATAAAGTTCTATTCACTCTTTTCAACATATGAAGCATGCAGAAATACAAATAAATAGAACAATTTCCCTTTTCATAGTAGAAAATTAGATAAATTATGTAATTTCATTACATTTTTATGGGTAATTTTAAGTTAAGGTAGTTTCCTCAGGTGAAAGAGCAGTTAATGGAACACCAAAGCCTAAATGTTGTAATGAAATCAAATAAAAATGTTGATTTATCTTCCATGAATTATAGCGTTTCCGTGAAAAATGCTAACTAAACCTTGGTTTGCCCCATTAGTAATATCATCATGAAAATCAGTCTGCGTATTCTGTAGGATGCCGCGGGATTTAGTGCTGTATGAGCTATGGTTGGAATACATGTTTCTACACGTGCTTTAAACCGGTTCTGAATTCTTAGGCTTAGTCGTTGATCCAGTGAAGTTAGGAGGATAAAAATATAAAAAAGAGAACAAGATCTCTCAGCCGACAAATCTGTAATATCTAAAACTTTAAAAACATGCCCAATAATGAGTCTACATTGTAGAGGAAACATCTCCATCAACATATTTGTGGAATCCCACCACGAGGACTGTCTATAACCAAAATGCAAGGCAAATGTTCTTTGCTTGAGGCAACCTACAATCCTAGGGTACAGGTGGTGTCCGTCTAGGTATTGTGTGCCAGGTGGTTCATTTCTGCTGGACTCCCCTTTTATGAGCGACTAGCTCAGCTGAGACCACCATGTGTACACTTTAGACATTAGGTGGCACAGGAGTATTTCTCAATGAACTAGAAATAGTGATTTTAAGCATCCTTTAGTATAAAGAATATTTGAGACCAGGGTTCAGTTGCCCTCGGATCCGATTTCAGTTTTCTCATTCTTTTCCTCTACATGGTATTTCCTGAGTTCCACCAGACCAGGCCTGGACTGGCCATCTAGCACATTGGCAAATGCATGGTGGGCTGCTGGCCGACAGAGCCACATACTTCTACAATTTGCCCCTCCAGAGGATGATCGGATGGTGCAGCTAGAAGCCAGAGATGAATATGCTTGGCCGCACACTATGTTAGCTTAAAAACGTAGTATTGTCCATATCCAGACACCGGCCGCACTTACATCATCGGGCAGCCCCTGGCTTTAAGGTGCCAGGGCCAGACAATAGGCACTTTTAAAAAATTTTAAAAATTTTTGCTTTATTATAATTTCATCCATTTTAATGTCTTGTTTTTAACTGTAAGTTTCCTTCAAAATATCTACAGTATATTTATATAAACTGTAGGTGTTCTTTGGCTATTATATAACTTTGACTCCTACTGATGAAAGAACATTGATATTAGCTATCGGAGGGCAAAGCTTAACCTTCTGGAAACAACAGCAAAACCTGCATCCCCTGCTCAAAAAATGTGAAGGGAGGTTAGATTTAACAAAGCTCACAAGATGTAATCTTTTTTATTTAAATAATGAATATTCTCCTGAAGTAAATAATACAGTGCATGATCAAAATAAACATGCTCTGTGGTTCTAAATTGAGACATAAAAATAACAGAGAGAGAGAGAGACAGAAAGCATTAAAGGATGCAATGCGTACCTGCTTCAATTTTCTCTTTCCCAAAATAAATCACTGTATAGGAACCGTTTATAGAATTCCAGGAGGCGAAGAAGGTCTTCATAGCATGCATACCCCTACTGTGTCTACAAGCGGTAACTTGAAACATTTGAGGGTATTGTTGTGTTTTACAGCCATAAATGTTGAAATAATGTGTAGAGAGAAATGCTATTCTCCTTTTTAGTTCATATAGTCAAATAAAAAGTCATGGCTATCTACTCCTCCAGCCATCGACTCAAGTGTCTATCTTTGGCCTTTTAAAACGTTGAGAGGTGGATTGAAGATTAAAATGAACCTCTGCACTTCAAGGTTGGTGATAATGTCACTGGATACATGCTAGGCCCCGTGCCCGGACTGGCCATCAGGCACACCTGGCAAATGCCCAGTGGGCCAACAAAGCCATGCACCCAGCGGAAGAGTGCTCAGATGCACGCCACAAGAGCATAAAAACGTAGTGCCAGGGCCGTCCTGTCATCTCCAGCCTGGCCCTGGTACGTTCCTACACCCTTGCAGTGTTACATATATACATAGTTACATAGTTTATAAGGTTGAAAAAAGACCTAAGTCCATCAAGTTCAACCCTTCTACCTAACCTTCCTATTCTGGATCCAAAAGAAGGCAAGAAACCCCCTAATTAAGCTGCTTCGAATTCTGCCATCAGGGGAAAAAAATTCCTTCTTGACTCCAAGAGGCAATCGGATTTCTCCTAGTATTTAACTGGCGGATACAGGCGGAGGTACCAGATCTACTGTGTGGCCCGGCCCACCGACATTTGCCTGATCTGCTAGCCGGCTAGTCCAGAATTGGAGGTAGATATAACCCTATAAATATCCAATGAAATCTTCTCGACCTTTTTCAACCACCCTTAATAACTTGAAATATCCTAAGTGATGACCATGAGATTTCCTTAATGCAGTTTACATCGTGTGCCATAAATTATTCAATTTCTTCAGCAGCAGGGATATTACCGATGCAAATATTTGTTTGTTTCATTTTTTTTATAACAAAGAAATATTTCCTGAATTATACATTTTCTTTAGAAATCCTGAAATCAGAGTAATGCAGAAACGATCCAGTTTAATTCATCAAATGCATATTCATTTAGTTGTCATGCTTTGCGAAGAGGGGATATGGTTATCTGCTTACAGATGCCAGAACGATGATTTATGTTTAAATATTGAGATGAAATCCTGCCGTGTTTTATATTGGCTAACTGATACGATCGTCTTTGTTAGCAAACAAGCGTTTGATTAACTTCATTAAAAATTGCATGATTTTTTTTCTACTCGTGCAGATAATAAGAATCGGCGGCTACGCACAAAACAAAAACAAAATTATCATCCAAATCCTTTTCTAAATGTACCAGCCACTTTAGGAATCTCATTAGCACAAGAGATAAAAGACGCAAGCGCTTTTATAAATACAATGGAGGCCGCGGCTTGGCAGCTCGCTGAAATAGAATTATTTTTTGGAAACCTGATACAGTCGTGTGTCACATTTACAATGGACAGAATACGTCCCTCCGTGTCTCCCCTGTGTTTTAAATAATTTAATAATAATCTGGAAAATCACATTGAAGTCAAACTATACAATTTTTGTGTTTCTGGTTTTAGTGTTACTCTTTATCATGTAAATCAGAGGACAGAAGAAGAGAATTATTAGGGGATAATATTAATTCGATTTATTTCAACTCTTTTTTTTTTTTGGATGATACCTGGTTAATAGACAATCGCGTGGATCCTGGCTGGCAGCAGATCGGTCCTTCCTATAGGAAATCGGACCTTGTCGATGGTTGGCCTTTGCAAAAGAATTAACCCCTTGAGAAAGGAATCAAATTGTACACCACGATGATGGTTTATGCGAGATGTGGAGGGGCTAAATCAGAGGGGGGGGGGCTGGGAACATTAGGCCTGGGGGGCAAGAAGATCCGAGAGGCCAAAGAAGCCGAAAACATAATTGGCAAAACAGTTGACAAGCGCATTCCAGCCCTGTCCAAAGGACATTTACAGAATGCATCGAAAACTGATAAAGTCATTGAAAGGGTCTACCAAAAACCCCTGTTAGTGTGGGTGCCCTGGTGTATGGACTTCAAGCACCATGGTAATATTTAGGCAGTGGCTCCTAAATCTTAAAATAAGAGCAGGGGACAAAAATTGCCTGTCTTTGGGATCAAACTGAAATTGTACGTTTAGTATACCTGCCAAAGGACCCGTTTTGAGGGGACAGTCCCAATTTTGTCCAATCATAAGCCACTAACTCCCAGAACGTAACCCTCAACAGCATGTAATTTAGTGGACTTTAGTAATGACAACTACTAATAATAATGTTTTAATAATAATAACAATTAAATTAAAAAAGGTGAATTTTATTGATAATATATACATTTAATGCTGTTTTCTCAAACAATTTGGAGAAGCCAACATTTCCTCTATTCCTTCTGTCTTGTTTGGTCAAACACCTTTCAAACACATTTATATTATGTCTGGAGCAGTAATTAATTCTAAGAAGTGCTAGGCTGCAGACTAATTAAAAAATTGAAAGGAAAGAGGAAACATTTGCATAAATTGACTATCTTCAAGAAATGCCGTGGCAAGAACAAGCTGGACTTAAAGGGAGTGTTGAAAGGGTAAATTAGGGCAATGTTTGCAATTTGGGAATTATTCAGAATAATAAAGTTATGGTGAGTCATGTACTTTCATCTGATTTAAACACTTGAGAGAAGAGACATTGTGCACATACCCTTTGTTGCATCATCCTCGATCGGTTGCTTGAAAGCAGTGATGTCACTGAAAGTGCAAAGAAATAATACCACTTTGTCCTGTTCATTTCGAATCGGAGCAATTTTGACAAAGAACCACACCGGCGTCCCTAGGAATTAGAAAACAAAGAGTAGCAGTTCCAAGAATTCTTTTTTTTTTAAGAAATTATACGGGCTATGGTATAATTTCATGTCTTTTGATAATGTTCAGAACATTAAAGCTGGTGATACATAAAGGGCTTTGTCTACTCGCTATATAAAGAGTTATTCTACGGCAAAGTTTTAAAAGCGTTTTTATCACTGTAGTAACCAATAGAATGATGAAATCAGCAGAAACCAGGCCCAGACATGACTGATGGGCTAGTGCCCAATAACCCCTTCTACCCATCGCCAATACGTTTGAAGCCACAAAAGCAGGCAGCTGTAACATTGTAGCAGCTAGCCAAACGTATGGAGCATGTGGCCCCATGCCTGTCATTTCTTGGTCATTGGGCTTAAAGTGGCTTAAAGAAACTGTCTCTGAGACCAAGGGAAACTGGGCTTCAGCTGGAACGTTCCATAGCGTTTTAAAAATATTTATGAACGACCAGCAGCTGTCTGGACACGAGCTGCATAGGATGCTTCTCATCATATCGTGTTTGGAAAAGTTAATGTGAATTTTTGCACCCGTAATGCTCAGTCGTTGGCCATTGTTGAGTGTCATGAGAGACGTACTACACGGTAAATGGACTGCTGGGAATGTCTTATCTTTGCACTAAAACAATAGAAATATTATCATAAATATATGGAACACTTTTACTTAAATGATAGATTGTGAGCCAGCGCTAGTCCTAAGGGCTATAAACTGTGATTAGGTCTATGCCTTTTATTTTTGATAGCTTCAGATGGCATGGGATAGGATGCTGGCTTCTGGTCCCTTCTAAAAGTGTTTTCCCCAAAATAGATGGTTAACAACCGCTAGTCTAGACTGCCTTTCAAAGTAAATCTCTAATACAATGGATGCGCATTTGGCAGGCAAGCAGAAACTTCCATCTTTGTATCTAATTGCAGATAAAATAAACATCGGCGCTTCTTTAAGTAAATCCCAGCCATGCTTCATAAATAATTCATTTATTATGCTGTAAGTGATATAGCGCCCTTGCCCCAACAATGTGAACACTCTTTAAACCGGAACGATTCCTATATATAGACATTTCAACAATCCTACATAATAATAATCCTACATGACATGATGTAGCCGTTCGCATAAAAAGTGTACTATACGTAGTCGGTAAAGTCCACAATCTGTAGTACAACATTTTAGACCTTGGGGATATAGATGCTCCTCATATTCTTTAGTGTCTGAGTGTTTTACCTATACATTGTGCAGCCAGTAAGTTAGTAAATGTATAGTTCATGTCTGTTTTATTTCTTATTTTTTTAACTGTTCTAGACATAATGCAAATTATGTTTTCTAAAGCGAGAAGCGAAAAGGATATGGATATATAGCTCTGGATATACAGCGGAGGCTTCCAGGTAACAGCCACCCACTCCCTGCCCAGTTCTACCCACTCCCTGCCCAGTTCCACCCACTCCGTGCCCAGCTCTACCCACTCCTTGCCCAGTTCCACCCACTCCCTGCCCAGCTGTACCCACTCCCTGCCCAGTTCCACCCATTTCTCACCCAGCTCTGCCCACTTCCTGCCCAGTTCTACCCACTCTCTGCCCAGTTCCACCCACTTCCCATCCAGTTACAGTCTCATAGCCCTGAATTTAAGGTAAATTAATCTCAGAACACTTACTGTTTTTTTTGTACATTAGAATTTCAAAAGAATTCATTTCGTAGTTCTCAAACGTCTGCCGAACTTTGTCAATGGTGTCTTTGTCTGTCAGCTCCCCGTACATAAAGCTGGAAAAGACCAATTCATGATATAGGTGCGCAGCTTCCTTCAATATGAATAATATATACTTAAAGCGGAAATCCCACCAAATATTTTTATTACAAGTATCAGAAGTTATTCGGAAGGTTCCTTTTAAAAAACGCTTCCACTGCATAAAACTGCACAAAATAATGATTTCAGGCAGCCGCGTATTAGGCATTTGTATGAGTTTTCGCTTTGTTACCTTAGCCTAGTCTAGACAAACACGCTGCCTCTATATCAGACTGCCTATGGTAAACAATGGAATGGCTCAGTCTTAATCACCCAGACAGACTCTTTGTCTAATATATATTGACTATATATATATATAATATATATATATATATATATGCGTAATATATATATTATATATATTATATATATAATATATTATATAATATATGCATTATCATATCCCTATGAAAAGCCACATAATGCTGCTAATTAATGAAAATGAATATGTGATATATTATATATATATATATATAATATATGTATGTATATCTCCGACATCCCAGCTCTCCCAGAAGTTCCGGGAGTTTCCCATGTTTTAACCTGCCTGAAATATATATATATATATATAAGAAAGTGTGCAGGAAAGTATGTGTTTTGTGTTTTCTAGATAAGATTTTTTAAGGACTTAATATGTTTGTTCGTAAAAAAAATACATTACTATTTTACACCTTACCTATTATCGTACAATTGTACAGACAAACTGTGGCTGGTTGTTTGAATGTATAAAAAATGGTAAAAATATTAAAAACTATACTCAATAAACATAACTGATTTGTTTGACATTTTACATGTTAACATAATGTTTATGTTTAATCCCAGGAAATATATGCAGGTCTGCGCAATTATGAATAACCAATTCTGGGTGTTTTTATCTTTACGGTAAATGTTACATTACACTTTTTTTTATATAGGGCTGAAATAATAAGTAAAAACATGTTTTCCGTCACCATGGACTCTTATAAGATGCGGCACACGCGGTGCATTAGTAATTAATGTGAAATTCTGAAATATTCATTACCTGCATGTGCTACTTTTTTGCATAACTTCTGCTCTGTGATATCCAGAAAGCTTGCAGAACCCATCATTGCTGTAGACGATAGGCCAATCCACAATCTGGGCATTACCCAGGACAAAATTGGTATCTGTCACAAAGAAACAATACAAAACATAATTGAGTAATAGAAGCAATGTAAGTAATAATAAATCCCAATATCTCAATATGTAAACAAAAAAAATAATGAAAAAAAAATCACTTGTTATGTTAGACGCATTAAAACAGTTAAATGCATATTTAGCATGGCAAAACACAATAAAGGGGCGAAGAGTTAAATTAGAATCACTCAATGGAAACATTCTGTTGGTTGCCATGACAATAGCTATGCATTAACCCCTTTGCCCTATATAAATTCTAGGTTGGTTGTAATTGTCCAGCCATTATATAGTTAGATGTATGCGTACACATCTACTGTATAACGCCAAGGAAAAACTATTTGGGTGAGATTGGCATGCGCTGTTATGTACGTTCAGATATGTTGGGGTTTTTTTTACAATAAAAACTCAAAATTTTGTATCAAAATATTTTACTATGAACCTGTTTAAAAATCAGTTTTTCGACCATGTTAAATCATGGAAATGCCATTTTATTTGTGTGCCCGAGTTATATGGAATGCTTTTGGAATCATGTGGAACACTTAAAACAAATCCTTCTTGGAAACTGATGTGATGTCGTTCTGGGCATTAAGTAACAAAAGAATTGTTACAATGAAGTTTGTAAACTAGTACCCTGAACCCGACGGTCGACTTACTGTCCTATGTGTGACATCTGAAGATGTGATATCAACTTTTGCTTGACTTCTATCTATTTAAATGAATTTTTCTGTTATGTTTTGCCAAGTCCATAGCTCTCGGCAAATATAACTTAAATATAAAAAAAGGAACACTCGGGAGAATTTGCAGGAAAGTTGTGGTTCCAACTCCGTTGCATCACTATTGACTATGAAGGGCCAAAACTAGCACGTTTCTGCAGCAAGAAGGCCCTGTACAATGGGTGAGGAGACTCTCATTTAACTAACCATTATACAGGGCCAGCCAAGGTCTTCCTACAGCAGAAGCTCACTGTAACAGAACCTTCATAATAGAAAGTGAATGGGAGAGGCTGAAACACAACTCGCCTGCAAATGTTCCTAATGACGCTCTCCTGAAGAGTCCCAAACGACAATTTCTCATATTTTAGGGGTGGGACCCAAAATTTTTTGCAAATATTGCAAAACAAAAAGAATTCTCCGGCTACAATACTGATGAGGGTTTTAAGTTATCATCGGACACTTAAGTGACCACATTGTCCATTGTTTTAAAGGGACGCCTATATATTACACATGCTGCTACCCAGGAGTATGTGGGGTGTATAACGGAGTAACTGTTTTCCCTTCTGTGAGTCTATACTCTCCGCATACTGAAGGGGGCAGTGTGTTACATGGGCAGCAACATGTGACATTTAGAAGTGTCCTGGAAAAATGGGTGATGAGGTCACCATACAGGACATAGGTATCATTACTGCTAATCCATAAAGCTATTATACACGTTACTACTTTACACATGGCTTGGTACTAAGTACTGCTTCAGTTTTCCATTTCCAAGACACCAGTAAGTTCATAAAACACTTAGACGACTGCAATAAAAAACAACATATATACTAATACAGACACATGAAAATGAAAGCATTTCACATTGAGTCTATTCAACAGAAATCTCCCCGGGGGCAAATCTACAAGGATAATATATAGCCAGCAATGTTGGATCTAAATGTTTAGAATTGACCTGTTATGGATATTTTGACCCAGTCGTTGGCTTTAAGAACAGATGGCCCCCATTTTCAAAGATGGGTTTAACCCTTTTAGGAACCGAGGAACAGAGATTCCTGTGATGTATTATTAAATATTATTAAATAATAGAAAAAAAAGAATTTATACACCTGCTCAGACAATCAGCGTCATAAATGATTTAACTCTTTGAGGTTAAATTGCTGACATCAAAGCAACTGGAACAATATATTGATATTTTATATATATATATTATATATTGAAGTTGACGGGCCAAGGTTCACGGTCATTTGTAAAATGTACTAACTACTGAAAGGGAGAAGTGTTGTTTTAGTAATTTAAATGTAATTATATTTCTTTCCAGTGAAATTACTTATATACATGTTACTTGGCAGGTATTAGCTGATGTAATTGATGGGTGCTTATATGTGATACTACAATAGAAAACTAAGGATATAGCACCCGGTTGATATATTATCTTAGATACTCATTGGTTTGCAGACATGTAACATGATTTTAGGTGCCATGTATGGGTCACCTAACATACTCTATGTGTTACTTGATCCCAGTGACAGCCAGATATGTTTAAATTTGTTACAATAAACCCACATACTGGCTTAAATGGGAATTTCCACTACCTGTATTTGAGGAGAACATAGCAGCTGCCACTTCGAACATCTAGAATGACAGCTGAGAAGCGACTGGAAACACAACGAGCTCCCTTTGTCTCTTTCGAGAGATAAGTATTGGGAAGCCTTTGGATTACGGGGAGAGACAGGTGCATCCAGCGAGACACGCAAGCACGTATGCAGATGTGCGCAGAAGAAAGAGACAGCTTAAAGCATGGAATACAAGAACTTTACATTAAAAGAGGATTATCCCGTCACTGACACTCTACTTTGTGCTGTCATTAAAAAGTGTTGTTTTTTTAAAAAAAAAATCCATTCTTTTGGCACATCAAACCCCCGTTGTGCTTATTAACATATATGCCACGTTAAGATACTATACAAAACATACACTCTTTTTTTTAAAAAACTCCCCTTTCTGATGTTTCAGAGTTTTTGTTGAATAGACTCAACACATTGATTATAATAGAGGACACAGGGTGGGTTTGGGTAGAACATATGCACAGAAATAAGGTCATTTTACCGCAGACTTTACACATAGTATTAGTTCTATGCCAACGTGTGTTATTTTACAAGTATTCAATGTATATCACAATATACACACAAATGCACTTAAAGAAGCAGCATAGTCTTTAACGGTGTTAGAGTGCTGAGCCCATCGGACACTGCACTCGAAATGGTTAACAGCGTTGCAATATCATATTAAACAAGGTTTTTATTACATGAAAAGCCGATGTGAAATCTATTTGAATTTCTTCTTTTGTGTATATGCACGGTTTTGTAAATTAACATAAATTGGTACAGAACAGCTAGGGATGGAATCAAGGGGGTGGCTTTACGGATACATTGTAACTGCTAAGCACCATTTCTGTACCTGTCTGTTTATGGGATAATGTCCAAACTGAAAATCAAACAGAAAATATATATTAATGCACATAACATTATGAAAAGTCACAGCAAATCGTCATTGACCCTCTACCATGTAAACGTATTGTAAGTCTCGCTGCGCTTCATTGCGAACAGTTGGGATGGTAATAAAGAAATACGTCAAGCAGCCTGTTTTTAGTTAATGAGTTTCCTTTTTGGGAATCCCGCAACATTTGACATTTTGCATTTGGATAAATTCACAGTAAATGAGATGAAGGAATGTTTCTAATGAAATCTGTGTTTTGTAACGTGATGCAAAGGACCCACAATAAATGCATGCGTTATATGTGTCCAGAATCTGGAATTGTGTTATCAACGTCATTTGTACAGTAATTTAGGAGTGAACAAGTTACAATAAATTAAACGATATACTAAATTAGCAAAACCAGGCTTTAATGGCTGTAGTTAGGCCTACAACGTCTTCTTGTAACGCCACATATTTTATTGTATTACCTCATAATTGTAATCGAGCCAAACAAAACAGCACATTCATTTTAAGGGGAACTACCACCATTTTTTTGTTTGTATCCAATAAAAATATGTTTGCACCGTTTTCTTTTAAAGCTGCTCTAGTTTTTGTATAATATAATGTTTTCAGACAGCCAGAGATTGTTTGTGAGTGTTGTTTGTGAGTGTTCTAGTTCTGTTATCACAGCCTAACTCACCAAACCATAACCCCTTCTCTTAATGCCTTGTGGTAAAAAAAAAGAATGACTCACTATTAATTACCCGTCCGGACACTGAATAATGGAAGTTTATGGAGGCATGGACTTCATTAGCATTGCCACAAAGAATCAGCACAGTGTGGTCATTCAAATATCACATGACTGACAACAATGGCGGCCTCCAGGTCTGCAGATTAAGAAAGTATATTTGGACAAAATAAATTACTGTATCTAACATTGTATTGTTTGCTCAAGAAGAATTTTTTTTTCCCATGAGACTTCCCATTTAAAGATCCAATATCAGTAATTCAAATGGGATTATATACTCATTGCTCCCACAGCCTTGACAATTTACCTAGTCCTAAAATATAATTTTATCTGTGATTTATGACCTATTTCAGGCAGCTGGAATATAATATACATCATAATGAGTTGATTTTTTAAAAAATAAATGTATATCTTTACATCTGTAGTAATGCAATTTTTTTTGTCGGCAGAATATATTATAGTTTATTCTTGTCCTCATCTTTGTACCTCTCTTTTATAAGTTGGCTCCATTTAAAAGATAGAGTGTAAAGGACTGATCACTGGACAACGGACAATCAATCTCAGTATCACTAAACATATTTCCCTCTTTTATAAATTCTTTGTGTTCCTTGAGCTTTTGTAATAGAAGTGACATCAAAGGACAATTTTGACAGTATGCATAAGGTCTTTTGTGTAAAAAATAAGTAGTCTCTAATCCATAAGAATCGTTTAGAATCAATTTTCATAGTACTTTGCATCTTTATCGTTACATAGGCGATTGTTTATGATTGTCCTATGGAAAATAAAAAGATATTTACATAACAAGCATCAGCATCGCAGAGAAAGTAGAATCCTTCATCGTTACTATATTTGCTTTTATCATAGAATAACAAGTATATTAAGTGAGTGTTTACTTGCTGTAGTAATAAATCCTTGTGGAATTATATCATTATTTGCTGAGTTGAGTACTTTGCTCCAGCTGATCTATGTCGATTGTAGCTGGAAGAAGTAAAATGGACATTTCCTTATTACTTCTGGCTCTTGTCACATTGAATTGTAGTTTTCTATTCCGACTTGTAGTGCCAAATAATAACATTTATTGTTGAAATAAATATATAAAGAGTGATGCTTTTCTTCAAGTAAAATCACTTAAGAAGTGTTTCCTCCAACTCTCACACACTTGGACAATTGGAACATAAACAAGGGAGCAGGGGCATAACAATCATGGTCTCCCGACCCTCAACTGCCCCTTTAAAAGCTGCTATCTGCGGAGGGTGTAGAGATCATCCAAATATGATGATTGGATGATCTCTCCCTGCACGCTGTCTGATCTAGCATTCGGGGAAGTGACATCATATCCATCACCTGCATGCTGCATCAGTCTGCAAAGAGGAAGAGAGACACAGACAAGCTGTTTGGTGACAAAGATGGCTCAGGTAAGCTGAGGACAAAGACGGCACAGACAAGCTGTTTGGTGACAAAGATGGCTCAGGTAAGCTGAGGACAAAGACGGCACAGACAAGCTGTTTGGGGGCTGAAATGGCACTGACAAACTGTTTGGTGGCAAAGCTGGCATTTTGGGACATGTTGCTTGGTAAAGTTGGGGGGGGGGTCGATTTTAGCACAAGGCCCTGTGGTTTCTAGTTATGCCCCTGCAAAGAAGGGGTGGATCTGCATGGAAATTCCCAATATAACCGGAATCTTTTGTTGTTAGACTTGGAAGTCACTCCTGAATGTTCAAAGTACTTCTGGCACAAAATCTTAGTATTTAGTAATTAGTTAAAATAGTATTAGCTGGTTGATAAGGAAATACATGGTCCAGTATATGTAGAGATCAGAGGCGTATCTACTGAAAATAGCGCCTATATAGCGCCAAATATCTAAAACCCATTTATTAGCCCCCTGCTATATATATATATATATACTATATATATATTATATATAGTATATATATATATATATTGGACCCTGCTGCCAATAGTAGGTATAGATCAACACATTAACACACAAACCTAGCTTTGCATGTATAGATCAATTGAAATTCACTTGTGATCTCAGCACTGAAGGTATAGATCAAATAAGCAGAAACAGACATACAAATCCTGTATTTGCAGGATTATTCCGGGGATAATAATAATATATGAAACATAGCATTGCAGGTATAGATCAAATAAATACATGGAAACAGCATTGCAGGTATTAATCAACTGATTAAGACATATTAACCCTGTATTTGCAGGTATACATAAATAATGTATGGAAACATAGCATAACAGATATGGATCAACAGAATATCACACAAACCCAGCTTTGCAGGTATAGATCAATTGGAATTCACATAAAATCACGGCATTAAAGGTATATTTAAAAAACCCTAAATTACAGGCATAGATCACAGGTCACTCACCCCAAAGCCAGCCTTGGTGTCCCCACTGCCCTCATAGAACCTGGCCAGCACCCAGATAACACAAATAGGATTTGCCATCTTTGTCCCCAAATAACCCAGCACAAGTCAACTTTGTCCCCAAACAGTCCGGCCTGTGCCATCTTTGTCCCATAAACACCTTGCTTTTGCCATCTTTGCCTTTCCACAAATCCGTTATACATCTATTATACACACAAACACTTTTACAGTCACTCACTAATTCAGACTTTCATTCACACAATTCATCCACACATTAACTCATGCTCTCCCTCATTCAAACAACTCATCCACATTTTATCTCATGCGCTCCCTCAGTTAGATAATTCATGCTCTCCCTCATTCAGATAATTCATCCACATATTAACTCATACTCTCCCTCATTCACTCAATGCATCCACACATTAATTCACACTCTTTACTTACTTCAATATTTTTAATCTTCCTCACTATCTATCCCCTCTCCCTCCCCTGTCCCTACTACCCCCTTCCTCACTATCTACCCCTCTCCCCTTTGTAGTTCTCTAGTTCTCTCACCTTTAGGCAGTGGCGACTCTAGAAACAATATATAGGGGGGCACACAAGATACCACAGTCAAACTGGGGGGGAGGCTTTCATAATTTCCACCATTAAATCATACCACTGAGAATATATATATATATATATTGCCAAAAGTAATGTGCTATGGAATTATACTTTTGTGATTGGACTAACATAAAACTTCAGGAGGGCATTTTATCTCTGGATAAATATAAATTAAATAATTCCAACTGTAAGTTAAGTGCCAGGAAACAGATGACCAAACGCACACACCAGGACAGGCTCTGTCACACCGACAACCAAACACACATACACACGCGTCCATCGCGCTGACCTTACCCGGCTGTCAGAGAGAATTTGGCTTTCCACAATTATACATCTATGATACACACATACTCATTAACTCATGCTCTCCCTCATTCAGACAATTCATCCACACATTAATGCATACTCTCACGCATTCACACAATGCATCCACACATTAACTCATACTCACTCATTAACATGTACCCCCTCTCCCTCCCTTATCACTTTCTACCCCTTCTGCCTCCCTCATCTCTTTCTACCCCTTCTCCCTCTCTTATCACTTTCTACCCCTTCTGCCTCCCTTATCACATTCTACCCATTCTGCCTCGTATATCACATTCTACCCATTCTGCCTCATATATCATATTCTACCCCTTCTCCCTCCCTTATCTCTTTCTACCCCTTCTCCCTCCCTCATCACATTCTAACCCCTTCTCCTATCCTTTACACTTTCTACCCCTTCTCACCCTCCCTTATCACTTTCTACCTCTTCTCCCTCCCTCATCACATTCTACCCCTTCTCCTTCCCTTATCACTTTCTACCCCTTATCCCTTCCTTATCACTTTCTAACCCCTCTCCCTCCTCTTTCCCTACTCCCTTTGTATTTCACTCACCTTTAAAGTCCTGTGGCGGGAGAACGAGGCTTCTATCTTCCTTCTCTGCCACAGCGTGCGCTGCTTCACTCCTGAGTGCAGGATATGATGTCATATACCGGCGCTCAGTATGAAACGCCGGCACTGCGGCGGAGGTAGAGGCCTCGTGTAGGAGAGTGAGGGGGGCCGGGATTAGGGTTATTCTGGAATCTTTCGGGACGTAATCATCGCTGCCGTCTCGTAATCATCCTCTCTTTTCTGTTTTTAGTGCACTATGCTCGGCCAATCATAATCCTCGGCCCTGGGAAGGACAGGGTTAACAATGATCTTCTCTCAGAGTTTCCTGACAAGTTTGGCTCCTGTGTACCCCGTGAGTAGAAACCCCTAAATGTATCCCAATCCCGAGTGTTGCAAAAGATTGTGGGGGGGATGGGGGGCTTCGCTGGATAATTGGGGGTCCGATCTTCTCAACAATCCGAGTGACCCGTGAGCACTCTTCGTGGGGAGTGCGAGGGGCCAGCGGGAGCCGACCAGGCAGTTAGAGGCGGTCCGGCAGCGAGAGGGGTTACATTGGCGGTGAATTTGCCGGGTTTCAGGATGATGTTTTTGGGCTCGCCCCACAGATACGACCCGACCCGACCCAAGTGTGACTACGAGGTGGACGGGAGGGATTATCACTTTGTGTCGTCCAGGGAGAAGATGGAAAAGGATATCCAAGCCCATAAGTTCATCAAAGCCGGACAATACAACGGACATTTATACGGGACGAGCGTGCAGCGCGTGAGAGAAGTGGCCAAACAGGTGAGCCTCATCGAGCATCATGTCATGACTGGGACCCTTAATCACATTCAGGAGCCATATGCATTAGCCTCTACCACTTCTGCTGGGTGGCTGTTCCAGTGATCTACCACCCTCTCAGTAACGTAAACCTTAATTCTGGTCTTAGATTCAGGGGTCTGCAGCGAGGTCAGTGCCAAATCCTGCCCGCTAGGCCCCGAGGGACGCTACACAATGTTGTATTAACACTTGTTAATATTCAAAGGAATTATCGAGGATCTGTCAGGACCCTACATCTGGGTTCCTTCCAGAGAGAGAGAGTTTAAAAATCTGGCACTTCCCCCCCATCCATCACATCGCAACATCTGCCCTTCCCCTGGGGAGCTTTGGACTGGAGGCAATAAGGCACACATCTCCCCGGGGGCCTTATTACTTCTCACGGGAGCGGAGAAGCCATTGGCACAGAGGATTGTCCAACACTGGCTTAGCTCTTGTGTGTGTTGGCGTATATAGATCGGCACACACATATCAGCATTCGACTCTACTTTTCTAACCCAGTTCCTCAGGGGAGTGGTCTCCTATTGCCCCACCCCTGTATGCAGGGGATTGGCTCTCGTGTATAAAAAGACGTTTAGTCCTGTTTTTTATCTCGCTGCCTGCGTTTATCTTGTGCATGCGTCTTTCATTGGACGTGGGGAGGGATTGATGGACAGAAGCCCATTATGCCCCCACCCACACAAATGCCCTGCAAGAAAGCCGCAGAATTGACAACAACCACCCTGTGGACGGCATCGTTGGATGTGTCAGAGTTTATTCATATCTTCCATTTCTCTCCAGAAACAGTCTACAATTAACATAGCAATGTTCTGCAGATAACTATGAATGGAGCGATGTTCTGCAGACTTCAGAGAATGCTGCAATGTTATGAAAATAGAGTATATGTCCGGGGCTCTCACAAAGCTGCACTGTTTTCTAGACTTCTTTCGATAGGACTTCTGGGAATTGTGCAATGCTCTGCAGGGTTCTGGGGACAATGCAGTGTTCTGTAGGGTTCCGTGGACAATGCAATGTTCTGCAGGGTTCTGGGGACAATGCAATGCTCTGCAAGGTTCTGGGAACAGTGCAATGTTCTGCAAGGCTTTGAGAAATGTGCAATGTCCTGTAAGGCTCTGAAAAATGTACAATATTCTGCAAGGTTCTGGGAATTGTGTAATGTTCTGGGAATTGTGTAATGTTCTGCAGGGTTCTGGGAGAGGATTGCGGTTTTTCACCTTAACCCTTTCAGTGCTAGCAGGTTCAATAAAGCATTACAATGCCCACCTAAAAATCCAAGCGATGCAGGGGAGGCTTTGTAGACACAGTGGCGGGTTCAGGATGCGATGCGCTGCGGCTGTGAACACGTGCGACGGATGTAACAGAAATAAAAAAACACAAAAGCTATTTTATGTGGATAAATAAAATGTTATATATTTAACCTTCGTCTCTCATTGTCTCTACTACTTTCACAGAAAGTGCCCCCTATCTGCATAACCCCCCCGGCAGAGAGTGGCCCCATATCGACATAACCCACCCCCGGGCAGAGAGCGGCCGCCTATCTGCATAACCCCCCGGCAGAGAGTGGCCCCCTAAATGCATTACCCCAGGGCCGGCACCATGTATAATGTATAGTTAAATTAGCGAGCCGGCCCCTGTATAATGTATACATAAATCAGTGACTGGCCCCATGTATAATGTATAGATAAATCAGTGATCCGGCCCCCTGCATACTGTATAGATAAATTAGTGACCGGCCCCCGGTAAAATGTATAGATAAATCTGCAAGCCGGCTAAAGATTGCTAAGGGGATACGGTCAAAAGGGTAGGTGGTGGTGCTGTATGCAAACAACAATAATGTGTTTATTAAACAGTCCCAGCGCAGTATATAGGGGCGCCGCAGTATATAGCAGTGACGCAGTATATAGAGGTGCCGCAGTATAAAGGGGTGACGCAGTAT
>VKOC01026221.1:0-17813 GCA_009364415.1 Spea multiplicata
TATATATATATATTAATCTTTAATTTAGAATGTTCAAATAATAGCGTTTAGCTTAAAAGTGACTGTAATATTTCCAGTTTAAGACTGGAAAATATTTTACAAAAGGAGTGGCCCGTACGGGCTTCTTTTTTTAAGAAGTAACTTATTGCATTTTATAAGTACAGAAGATGGATTCCAAACAAACAGGAACAGCAGGTCTATCATAAACAGCAGGCACATCAGAACAGATATAGGGTATACATACATATTGAAAAACCCGTATAAACGCTATACAGAAGCACAAAAAGATAAGGTAAGTCTGAATGGGACCAAAGGCATAATGAAGCCAAAAGGCATGGGTGGTACTGTCTTCGTATCCCGGGCTAATATCTTTTATTCGTGGGTCCATTGTTCACGAAAACCTGCAGAACCCAATATGGGCCCAATGTTAACAGTGGGAACCATCTATGAAATGAGAGAAAAAGTAGAGGAAATACAGAAAGAGAGAAGAGAAAAAGGAAAAACAATTAACAAAACAAAAAAAAAGGAGAAGGACCCTCCGTTGACCCTTCAGATCCATGTAATGGCAGCCTGTGATGTTGCAAACTTCTCCAGCCAAGGTTCCTAGGTGGCGAGGAATAAATGTGATGTGTCATGCAGTGCTGTGATTTATTCCAGTTGCAGCATATGCCATATCTCAATGTGTACCTGACTTCCAGACCCTGGCACCAACGAGGCGGACCGCAGTGCAGACTTGAAAGATGAGACGGTGAGTTGATTTCGTCAAAGCTTCCAAGGGGTAACATCGGCAAAGAAGAGCAGTCCAAGGTTCCGGCTGTAGGGGCTCCCCTAGTGCCTCACTTAATATAAAGAAATGGGACCAGATCGGTACGAGCTTGGGACATGTCCACCAGATATGCAGCGGGGTCCCCGCCTCCTCACAGCCCCTAAAACATAAGGGGGAGTGTGTCGGGAACATACTTTGAGGTGCCAGCGGGGCAAAACTTTGAAACAGTTCTCATGTATGAGGGTGCAAGCAGTGACCTTCCAGATGTTTTCATAGATCTCCCCCCAGTCAGAGGATTCAAGGGTTAGACCCAGGTCACCCACGGAACCCTCACCATCCGTTCAAAGGATGGTGGGGTAGAGAATTTGATCCCCCGGATGTGGTTGTATAATTGGGAGATTGCGCCACTCGGTTTGTGGGATTGATGGCTTGCTTGTTCATAAAATGTAGACACATGTGCAGGATGGCGTCGAACAAAATGGTGGAGGTAATGAAATAGCTGGTAGTATTGAAAGAGTTCTGATGCAAGGATCTCATGCAATGACTGTAGCTGTTGGAAAGAACATGGTAGATTATCCTAGAGTAGATCTCCCGCTGCGACGAGCCCCTTGGCGACCCACCACTGAAAAGGACAGATTCAAAGGCCTGCGGGAAAGTCCAGATTCTGAAATACCGCCGAACTTGATGCCATAAGGTGAGTGAGCGAAGGAGGGTGGGGCAGTCGGAGATCTTGGATTTGTCTAGAGTGGAGTGCCACATAAGCCGTCGCAGATGTACCCCTGCACAGATATCTGATTCCAGAAAATGAAAGGAGCATCGCTAACTGGGCTAGCGGGGTAGACAACCCTCCTGCCGACTTAGGCCCATTAAGGGTGGTTTTAGCAAATCGACTTCTGCGGCCCTGCAAGACGAACTTCTCGACCGCCTCTTGGAGGCTGGTAATTTCCTTCCTTTGGAGCAGCAAGGAGATGGAGCGGAAGAGAGCTTGGGCAACAATGTCATTTTTACCGCATAAATTATCTGCGGATGGTTAGCGGCGTACATCTGCAGATGGGAGGAGGTAATGTTGACGCCCAGAGACCGTATGAATAGAGGCTGCCACTTAAAATCAAAATTAAGGGAGAGGAGTTTTACCACACGATGGGGGAGGTTAATATTCAGGGCCTCACATTTGTCCGAATTGATCTTATAACCCGAAAGCCTCCCAAACAGCCCCAATAAACAATATAAATTAGGCAGGGACGTGAGCAGGGATGTCAGGGAAAGTAGTACATCGTCTGCAAATAAACTGAGCTTATAGTCGTGGCCACCAATGGTTAGGCTTTATTTGATGAAACATTTTATCTGATACATATGTCTTCTGAGTACTGCACCAGTTCTGTTTTGTGTATAGCACTTGCCTTCCTTACGTTTTTTGACTAGATCAATATTTTGTGGCATTGACCTTGCTTCTCCCTCGCATCTTTTTGTGCTGTTGTTGGAACGTTCAACAACAGCACAAAAAGATGCGAGGGAGAAGCAAGGTCAATGCCACAAAATATTGATCTAGTCAAAATGATTTATAATTATAATGTATCTCTTCTATTTGGCAAACCAGTGCAAAATCAATATGCAACACAGCACATACATATGTCTTATCTTAAAATATGGCAGGACATCTTAAGGTGACTATAATCATTCATTACATTTTATTTGGCAGAACTTCCCTTTCATTTTTTCAGTATGCATGTTACTGCATAGGTTACATTTTACTTGTTTAAGTTGCATATCTCTCTGCCTGTCTGTCTATGTCTATATCCATCATGAAAACACAGTTTTGTCCAAATAGACAGATTAATATTATGATATTTATGCCAGATGAACACTCCCATCAGAGTGGCTATGTACTTTAGAATTCTCCGTTATATGTAAACCATGATGGGCATATCAACTAGTTTATCTGCTCATTCTTCCACCTAATCTATATTTTCTCTTATCCTTCTACTCTTAGAATTTTCATCTAATTTGCGTTAGCTCTCTGTTTTTCTTTCTAAAGAATGGCCCTGATCTTTTCCTAAAATTATGCTTGTATATGTATCTTACTGCTAAGCTAAACATAAAATGTTGGCTAGTGATATATTTTTGGGTCAATGTTCAAGACAGCAAATCCTTTCCTGTTTTGGTGGTCCTTCATTCATATCACCTGGATATGTCATAAGGTAGCATGGAAAGGTTACTGCACAAACATCCACTGTATAAATAGGTCTGAGAGCTATGCAGCACAAGAGAGGTCCTAGAAAAAAGTGACTCTGGGAATACCACTTGACCTGAATCTGCCTCCTTTTCTCTAAACTAGAAAACTCTTGAATGACAGATGAGGTCAATTGTGACATACACCATTGCTCCATTTTGCAGATATTACAGTTATTAACCAGAGTTAATTGGTCTGGTGTCCTCGGTATACCCTTATGACCGCCTACAAGATCCCAACTTTAATGTTTTCCTTTATTCTAGATAGCATTATTATTTAATTTTATATTATTTAACTTTTTTTTAATAATTGTTCCTAAATCCTGCACCATATAAAATTCATAGGTTAATATTTCATACGTTAATATTTCACTATATATTTAGATTTAATAGTTAAAAATATTTTTATATTTAGCTATGCTAGTGGCCTGTTAGGAAAATGCTAGCTGGGCTAAACAGAGATGGGGTTTTGTATGTTTGTGTAAAAAGTAGATTAGTCCTCCAGATACCCAAAAGTAAATTGTTCTATGAACTATACATTTCCAACTGCACATTTCAAATGCTGGGAGAGGTGGTTTTGTGGCCAATACATCTGGGAAATATTTTTTATATATAAAAGTTTTAGCTCATGAAAAAAGATATTCTTTTCTGCTTTGCACATGAAAAGCTTCAGTAAACACTGTGTCCTACTGAACCAATGTAGATGATAGATGAAGGCATTACAGAAGCAAATACGTAATTTTCATTCCAGGCAGGTAGCACTGCAGGTATACTGTGACGCCAGGCACCATAATTCTCCAATAATCTGATGATAATCCATTCTGATATATTTAGCTTTAACCACTGACATAATGGTATAATCATTATGAACAATTTTATAACTTAACATAGACTATCGTCTTGTGTTGCCTAAAAAAGACATCAAATTCATAGTAGTTACAGAAATTATTTTTAAGCATTATAAAATAACATGTATAATATGCTATATTTTTGCATTGATATATAAAAATATTATATTATGTTAACAAATACAAAAAAGGAAGGTCTAGCAATAGAGAGGTTTGTGCACAAGACACAAGATGGCAGTACAGAACAACTGAATTTGATACAGGCATCAAGAAATTAGTTTTTATTAAACAAATATAATAAAAAGTTACATAGCATACCATGTCAATGTTGGGTAGAAAGACTTGCCAATTGTTTATTTCTAAAGACAAACTAGACCATTTAATTAACACATGTATAATTTAAAATAAAGCTGGGTGAGCACATGTGGTTTAGCATGGAGTGCAAGAAAGGCTTAAACTGACTCAAACGCCACTAAACCCCTTAAGGACAATGGGCGGTCCGTAAACCCATTGAAAACAATGCATTTTGAGCCCGTACATGTACAGGCTTTGTCATTAAGGGGTTAATGTTAATTGAGTATATTGTTAGTTTCATTGTTTTCTTTGACTTTGTTTTCTTTCTCCATAGGCTGGGACCTATACAACTATACTGGTTTTACTCCTTGATGGCAGCCTTGGAGCTGCCAGGCACTCTGACCACCCTTAAGTGCCTTCAGTTACTACTAATGTTGTGTTTAATGCATTGTTACCGCTAATGACATTCAAACACAGCTTTTCCATAGAAAACTACATAAATACTACATAAATACAATATTCAGCATACAGTATATGTCGCATATCACACTGACTTAGTCCGTAATAATTCCTCTATCCTGTCTATTCCCAGAGCATATTAGCCTTCCTTCCTGGCTATATCATGCATCATCTGTTCTTCCTGAGACTTGTGTTTAGTATCATCTCAGTATAGATTTCTTTACTGTCTGTTTTCATGTTTCATATACAGGACAGACTATAAATGTCAATGAGTCACACCAAACACAGCACAGCCGTGCGATAAGCATAAATACACACCCATGCTATCATTTCTATCAAAGTAACTAATCGCTGAAACTGCCACAGCCTCTGGAAAACAAACCAGAAATTCACCAGCAAGGGTTTATTAAAAATACATGGAGAAATAGTTTTTAGAATATATATTAATATATCAGTTTGGCTTAGTCTGTCACTTCTAGTCTGAACAATTTACTCTCAGTTGCTTGTTAATTGGTTTGTATTTTATTTTGTTTTAAATAAATGATAGGTCTGTCATTAGCCCCAGGCCATAAGTTGATTTTGTTTCTTATGTGCTTGGACCTTTTTTGTGTGTCTGAGATTCCTGTGGCTCAAGCTCCTATGATTTACTTCTACAGATACATTCCAAAGGGACAGGATCTGTTCTTTGGCCAAGATGTGGACCAGGGTAGGCCACATGTTTAGAGTATTATATTTCTGTCCATCCCTAACCATGCTTCGCATCCACTTCAATCCACTGTCTCTGGTTCCTGGGATGGGCCCTGCTTCTCTTCCCATCCCAGAGCAAACAAGCAGAATTTGGGATACAGGGTAAAGGAAAAGAGGGCACTAGGGAAAAGGTCAATGGAAATTCCTGGTTACTTAATAGTAAAATGTCTAGGTGAACGTCTAGGATACTGGACCGATGGGGGTTCCTGCTGCCATTGCTCGCTACACAGTTGACCTCCTGCCTCCTAGAAGCCTTGACCCCTGATTAGCCAGGTTTTCCAATATAGCACTGGGCACCAGAGCGAGGGGTCCCTAGGCATGTACGTACAACACCTAATAAATAGTCATTTACTAGGTACTCTTTAAGATTAAGGTACAGTCTTGTGAATGTGGTCACACTAATATATTTTAGGTAAACAACAGACAATAACATTCTTTAAATGAATCAGATCTCATATTGTGATGCATATCGTGTGAATGTTCACCACAGTCAACAAACCATTTTAATAAAAATATTTTCTGTATTTAATAGGCAAAAAGATCAACAATAAGTTTGTGGTTATGATTCTTGTGATATATAATAGTTAATTATCTTAACTGAATGTAAGCCACACTGAAAACCATTATGAAATGTAAATAAACATGCCTAGTCTAATAGTAAAAAATAAATGAGTAATAAATGAGTATATAAACATACGCATCCTTTCATCTGTTGGGGATCAGCTTGCAGATGTTTCCAGACCTAAAGAAGACAAAACATACATGCTCTCTCTATCCTCACTGATAGTAAAACAAGCAATTGGTTACTAATTTATATCACATGCTTTTATTGGTATAAAGTCAATGGTCAGTAGGCGCAGTACTTCTCAAGCTTTGCCCCTCATGCGCAATATGCATTCTCTGGTGTCAAGAGTGAGGGATTGCAGACCTGAATCCCGCTGTTTCGCCATGTTCTTGGCACGATAGTGGGATAGAGGAGAAACATTGTGGCTGTCCCGTGTAAAGGGAGACATGATGCAGTACAAGTTTTCAGACACTGTCCCCCTGTCCTGCTTTTGTAGGCAATGGGGAGCATGGACCAATTGTGGAGATCCATTGACCTCCCCTGAGCAACCTATGGAGATGAAAAAGAAGCCCATACTTTGCCTCCTCATTATGTTAGCTTCACGAGGCAGCTACAACTCCTTTCCTACCTACTTTGGGCCAGGTCCGATCCAACACTGGGGCTGGCCCTTTTCAACTAAAAGTGCTTTTTTTAAGTGACTGGTTCTTTGTTCCATTATCTGATAAACTATTTTGAAGTGCTGGCCAAATTTCAATTCTACTCTAAGAGCACTAGGATTAATCATTTGTAATTTTATTAAACCATTTGTTTTTTCTGTTCTTTTTTTATTTGTCTTTTACCGAGCATAATAAGAACTGATACAACTTCTCCTTTCCACTACTCTCACATTGGTATAATAATTTTATTCTTCATGCTATGCAGTCGCCCCCCGTCCTAGCATTCATTAGGTTGAAGGGGAGGTCCAAAGGAGAAAAACATAAAATATAGTGCTCCATTATTATAATTATTATTTATTGTTTTATATAGCGCCATCAAATTCTGTAGCGCTGTACAATGGGTAGACAGGACATAACAAATAGCATGTAATATAACAAATTGACTTACAGAGACAACAGGTGAGGAGGGCCCTGCTCAAACGAGTTTACAGTCTACAGTAAAGTAGTAAACCATTTACAGAAAAACGTAGTTTTATCGTATTTTGGTGTGCAGACCATTGTTGTCAGTCGTGATATTTGGAACGACTTTCCCTGCTCAAACACCACGCTGAGAGCATTTCCATAAACCATAGTTTATGGCAACGCTAATGCAGACCTGCATGTGCAATGAAATTCTTTGATCTACAGATTATTAAGGCCAAGGCATTACATTTTCCTACCACAGGCAAAACAATAAAGAGTCCATTTGTTTGTGTAGTATCCTGGGTTAAGATAACAGAGCTAGAACACATGCAAATGGGTAATATCCAACTGCCTGAAAGCATTATATATATAAGTGTAAACTAGAACTAGAAAAAGTTTAAAAACGTACCTTTAATCCAATACTAGTAATACAAAAATGGGGTAAGTTCCCCTTTAAACATGCAATGCTTTGCTTTGTAGGAATAGTTTTTAAAGATGTCAGCTAAACATGAGCAATTTCTTTTATTAGAAAATGCAGATATAAACAGTTATGAATTGAACTGGTATAGTATAGTGTCATAGTTGCCTATGTCAGAGATCATAAAATCACAACCTATTGAGATATTGCTGCCTAGGTTATTCACACTTTTTAAGTGTATGTTCTAAATATATTTGTCATCATTATACATTAAGTCCTTAATTGCTTTATTTTATAGAGGGATGAGCTGTGTAATAAATTTGTGGTAGACATATCTGATTATACAAGAATTTGTTAGACTTACGTGCAATACGCTGGAACTATAAATGATGTAACAGCACACGGCATACACTAATAAAGTAATGATTCTGCAATAAGTATTTTTGAAATCATTAATTGACAAAATCTTAGCAAATCCATATCCTCAACTGCATATCACTACTGTGTATTTTTTTCATCCTGTGAGACAGAATATTGTACATGCATTCATATATGAAATACTTAAAATCAAATTTAATGTCATTAGACACGAGGAGAAGCGTAATATTTACATTCTGTATCTAGTATCTATACTGCTAACCAGGAAAAATAAATACTGCCGATTCAAATATCTCACCCTTCCACACTGCTTGTTTGTGTTTTTTTCGATCACCTTGAGGTCTTACAATCGCAAAATATGAAAGGTATGCCAAGCCACATCAAGGTAACCAGAATACTAGAATGTCATAATATATAATTAGTGAAATATCAGGTATGGTTCTCAGCTGCTCTTTTTAATGAGGCATTTTCCAATTCAGACTTTTCAAACTGTGTTTTAAGTACAAAAATACTTTTAAAATGGATATTCATGTTTCAAAAACAGGTGTTGTAGTAATCAGCTAGAATCAGTAATCAGTTAGAAACAGCAACATATATGATTTAATGACTATAAACTAAGCTACCTCTCTGCACCGTTCAGACTAAGTTGTGCAGTCCAATAAAATGTTTAAAGATGGACTCCTTGCAGAGTTTCCATTATCTAGAATGTTTTTCCCAAATATTCTTTCTCTTAAGAATTTCTAGGTCCCTCTGATTAGATCAGCACCATTTGATTAAACAATCAGAAGTAGACATAAGCAGCAGTGTGCACTGTTAATGAACTGATTTCATCACTTCTTGACTGTTTAGGCCATTGGCTTTAGAAACAATGCCCAACCCAAATATCCAAGAACAACACAACAACAAATTATGGGTAAGGGACTTGGTCACAGCTTTATTTAACCATTTTAACCAACCAGTCATATTATTGGCAGCTGCTGAGAGCAGAATAGGCAGGTGTTGTCCTAAGATGCAGTGAGCTCCCCCTTAGGACATGGCTCCTCCAATCGTCTTGACAAACCTCTCCCTGTTCTCACTGCCTAGGAATGGGGGCTAGGGCACATCCTGTTGTGGCTAAAAGAAAACACACTGAACAGAGGGGGAGTGAGGGCAGGACAAAATGCTGAACTTTAGGAAACATATAGGCCTCAACTGTGAGAAACCTCCATTGCAACAGTGTTGCACCCAAAAGCCAATAGCCTCTCTTTGGATTGACTGGCCCAGCAGCCAAGCACCTCCCCCCAACCACGGTTACTGGGATGCCTTGACTGCTTAGACCTATAGCTTAATAAACACACAGACACCCAAGAACCGTAGAACCACAAATTGTAGGTAAGGAGTTTGGCCACAGCCATTACCGGCAGCTGCTGAGATCGCTCCCAGCAAGTACTCACACAAAGAGCCATGAGCTCTAATAAGGGCAACCACATCGGCCATCTTTCCGAAGACACCTATTAAGTTTTTCAGCCCAAATAACATGCTGCCCTGCAGTATGTGGGATGTATAGACTCATGGAAGGGAACTAATTAGTTATACATTCTCCATACTAATATATAATAATAATATATTGTTTTGTCTAATTTTGTATTGATTGTATTTATCTATTTTTTAGACATGCTAAGGAATAGATTATTGTTATTATGACCTGATCTGTAAAACCATAGAATTCAAAACATAATAGGGGAGCGCGCACGTTGAAAAAGTTGCTGGTAGAATTAAAATGACACAAAACAAAGCAAGAATTCAGCGCATACCCAGCGAATACCATTTAATCCCCAATATTTATGCTTTAGATAGTTAAATAGCCAGCGAATACCATTTAAAAAGCTATGTGCTGAATTCTTGCTATGTTTTATGTATTTATTGGTCATTATTATTCTAGCAGTAAGCCAGGAATCTAAACGTGTCTGCCTTTTATGGTTTTTAGGTTGTTAACCCCTTAATGACAAAGCACGTACATGTACAGGCTCAAAATACATTGTTTTCAATGGGTTTAGGGACTGCCCATTATCCTTAAGGGGTTAAATGTTAATTTCTTGAGCCTTTGTCCTGAATGCCTACCGGTACCACTGCTCTTGCGAACATTTGACATAAACCATAGGCATATAACATCCTTACAAAATGCTTTGTATTAGTCAGTCGTGCACAGAAGCATTGTGACCTGATGACAGGTGTCATTCTTCATCTCTGAATCATCAACAGTAGGTGGCTCCGGAGAGAACCACTGAACTTTGCTCTGTGATCCATAATAAAAGAGGGCAGTGATCAAGTAGATACTGGGTGCTGTTTTGCCCCGTCAGTCACCTCTTACCTACACTAAAAAGAATGTATTAAATATTCAAGATTGTCATCAGCAAACCCTCTCAAACCTACAATGCTGATTATTGTACCACAGGCTGTCAATATATGGCTTAGAACATTACCAATTGCACAAATTACAGAGGTAATTCTCATACATTGGCTCAATCAGTGTCTCTCTGAAGGGTCCACCTGTTTTTATTGTAAGCTCATTTGAGCAGGGCCCTCGTCGCCTGTTGTTTCTGTACGTCATCTTGTTATGTTATATACTAATTGTTATGTCCTGTATACCCTTTGTACAGCGCTGCGGAATCTGATGGCGCTATATAATACAATCAATAATAGAAATAGTTGTACCAGAGAGCCAGATAAACTGTATTAATTCCTGAGCTATATAATACAGCGTTGCCAATAAAATGACAAAAATGTAAAAAATGTATACCGATGTATTATTTTGGAAAATATGCAGTCTTTCATTAAGAGCTTTGTACAATAGTTGCCATAGCGGGGGACTACAGTAACACCGTGTAATCAGATTACAGAGAGAAGCATTTATTTACAGCTAAGCAGCAAGCCAGAGGAACATGGGTAAATCATAGCTACTTTACCACTGATTAAGATGTACATCTCTAAAACATTAGGGGAGCTTGAAGCTTGTCTTTTCTTTTTGTTTGCGTATATATATATATATATATATATATATATTATATATAAATATATATATTGCGATGATTAAATAAATGTAGCTATATCCTTTGGTATGCAGACATTTTGTTTGTTTTGCACACTATTTGTGCTTCTTACAAATGTATACAGTTTTGTGCACCGATCCTTTGAGATAATGCTTTTTTTTGTGTTCTAGATGAGTCTATAACATCTTGCATAGATTCCAAATAATAAATTGTCTCTATCTTTTCAACAGCAAATGTAAATGCTTTTAGATGGGGACAAAATTTATACAACTTCCTGTGTGCTCCAAATTCACTATTAACAAAGTCCTCAAATAATAAAAAATGTTTTTTTTAAAAAAAATATACTGATTTACTGAAGGACCACCACAGTAACACAAGAAGTGGTGGAGTGCTATCACTATGTATGATGTAGCAGCATAAAACTGGAAAATGACACCACAGGGCTTCCATACATTTGGCCTCGTTCAGCTAAGCCATAATAGGACATAAAGTATATAATACGTCAGCAACATTGCTTTTGCTTTGGTTTGGTGTGTGGTATGAGTTTCTTTGAGCCTACTTAAAAACAGTTCTGACGGCCTAAAAACTCTTAGATATCATTTTTATAATGTATGCGCATTTCCTGATTCCGAATGTAATCACGTTAAAATAGCCTCTTCTGTGAATACATCTACTTTCCACTATTTTTAATCTACTGAAAGACAGAATAATCGAAAAAAGCTTTAGTTCCACGTAAATTGTCTCTGAACTGACAACGTTCCCAGAATCCACAGGAAACAGGTCATACTATGCCATTTTTTCCTTTTTGATGTGAAAGGTCAATCGAAATGTGTCTCCGTTCACACAGCTGAGCGACTAAAGTTTACTTGCCATCTATCAAGTTAACAGCCAAAGAATATGTAATACAGATAATAATATACGCAAAACCGTTTATTATTCTTTGATTGAGGTCTGGCTATGCGTCCAGCCACTGGGCCTGGGCATTAGTTACAAGTAACAAGACAGGGTGATTGATAGTATAAAGGACTACAAATAATAATACGAAGCTGAACAGGGAATATGGCTCAATGTATAGCACAAGGGAGAGTGAGAAAATCTTAGCATATGCCGTTTAATGTGATATACTGGTAGGCTGCGGAATATAATACACTAGAACCGGTAGAACTGAGCGTGAAATTGCACAGGTACATATTTTACCCATGATTTTATGGTAATCATTTTGCAATAGCTACAAACCACTAGATGCAAGAGCTTATCAGCATATCCTAGTCCACCTGGTTTTTCTAGAATATATTAACATGTAACCATGTAAGAATGTGCTTCAGAAAAAAAAATTACCATTTTACAAATCAATGCAAATAATCATGGCCCGTTCAGTGCCAGGGACTTGTGCCGCACAACTGAAAACAACGTGCCGCTCCATTCCTTGGCAAGGAGAAGTTTAATAAGTCAACCCCAGAAGCAAAGGGTTAACTTCGGCTTATGTTTGTCTGCTGGGAAGCAGCTCCTCCCTTGGAGAGGAAGGGATCTGTATAGCTGAGCAGGACCTGGGTAGATAATCAGCTGTCAACGCATGTTTGCTTTTTAATACTGCATGTGTGTTCAGTATCTCATGTCAGTATAATGTAGAAGGGTTTCAGCAATTAACCTTATGCGGTATAGTATTAGGTTACAAATTCTACACGGCGCCTAACGAGTAAGATACTGTTGGGGCAAAAGTAAAACTAAATAAACTGAAACCAACTTAAAAAAAATAATTAGTTTTATTTTCGTCATGTTTTGCAGCTGTGTGCGGAATACGTGAATAAAAGACACAATGTGTAAAACCTAATATAAACAAAGAAAGGTATTAAGTATAAAGTTGCAATCTACCAATAAAGTAGGGGTTAATATTCTGTATGGGTTGTTAACATGTTTCATTGCCATCAATCTTTTTCTTGACATTCTAGAGGCTTTTTTAAAAATTTTCTTGTTTCTTCTAAACCAACCGAAGATTGTTAATGCATTTCTTAAAAAATAACACAGTCAGGGGTTTGATAAAAATGTCGATTATTGCGGAGTTTGGCCGGAAAATGTTTCTAGTGTTATCTGGTTGGGGAAAACACTGAAAAGCACTGTTCTAGTAGATGACTGTGTTTTATTATGTGCTGTATTCTAGTGAAGGATGGAGTTAACAAAGGAAGGATCGACATAGAAAGGTCCACCCTCCCGCTGGGAGGGTGTTGTCTGACTTCAGCAACTTGCGTATGACCAGGTGAGCAGTCCTAAGGAAATAAGGCACGGCGAATGCAGCCTGACAGGTCAGGTAAGAAGCCACTTTATGCGATACCTGTGGAAAAGAACACCACCTGATGGTTTCATAGCAACGTATGAGTGGTCACTACAGATGTAAAAGGTTCATGAACTACAGATTTCTCAGAAGACATCTGTCGCTAGTCCTGGCAGACGCAGGATTACCTGCAGAGGATATAAGGATCTGTAGTGAGGGGTGGAAAAACCCTACACAGGATTACTGATCTGCTAAAACTTCTCAAGACCGTCTGCAGATTTTTAAACATGTTTACATACGTGGGATCTCTTGGCCCTCGGATCCTTTCGCTTGCAAAAATCAGGTTCTTTTTTTAAACAAACGTGTGAATTAACTTTTTTTTTATTGACATATACTGCTGTTCAGAGATTTTTTTACAAAATGCTGAAATACACGACGGGGTCGATTGTCACAACTGCACAAACTGGAACATCCCCAAAATCAGTGAGTATAATTTACCTTTCTTACAAAGCTGCCAATTAGTTGTAAAGCGACCTAGGTCCCTACATATGATCTCCATCTATTTATTGTGACTCATGTAATGTGAGATTTGCTTTGTTAAAAAAAAATGATTCCCTAGAAAGAAATGTAACCTAGAAAAAAGAACATAAACATATAATCTGATGGTAAATAAGTTTCTAGAAGGTTTATGTGTAAAACTCATACATCACATAGCCTATATATTATTCAAAATATGATGCAAACTTTTCTAAAACCAAGTTCTGAATTTTCATTTTTTCTTTCAACAACTTAATAAAACGTATATTGCGGCTAAACTTCATATTAATGATCGTTGTGCAAATATATTAATTTTCCATGTATAACAGGTAGCCATAATAACTGTCTTCACGTCGAACTGGTTTATGTTAAAATGTTGGGCAATGTTGGGCTTTACTCTGGGGGGGAGTGTAGCAGCTTGGGGTGCTAGCCAGTTTGCATATCTAAGCCTTCATAACTTATGTGCTTGTAAGTATTACTCGTTACTATTTTATGTTTGAAGAAAAATAAAGCTTATATTGTGAAGAAGAGCTCCTGTCCTGTTTTTGCATGTGTTAGCCAAAGCCCATAATTGGCAACATATACCATATATTATTTCATTTGCTTAGGTCCACATAAGCAGTGAATATTTAAAAAATAAAATTGCTGTTTGGAGACTTTCCCTTGAACTTTATTCCTTAGTGTTATGCGTATTATTCATGCATGTATACGTTCAATTATTTACTGCACTTTATGTGCCCTACATATGGCCTGCATAGAAAGATTTTTTTGAGTGGAAGTGCCAAGGGTCTTTGTGGGTAGGGCCACCTGAAATATAAATGCAGCCCTATCAACCAAAATCTGGGTAATTTAATGCATTGATTGCTGTTTTTCCCAAGCTCTATGATCAAATGTGTTTCCTGAATATATGTGAAGGTTGGCTAAAGCGAAACTCCAGTGTGTGGCTCGGAATGCTGGTGTGGGGTTGAGTCTGATCCCTGTCTAGCAGGAGTGGGAGGTGTGCCTCCTGCACCTCACACTTACCTGCAGAAGTTTTGTACCATTGTCCCAAGGATGGGAAGTCAATCAGAATGTAGAAATGACTAGCAAAAAGCTCAGGAACACAGCACTAGTTTGGGGAAGTAGGCAGATGGTGATAGAGGTCTAACAGATCTCTATGCAAACTGGATAGCAACAGAGTCACAGAAGCGGAAACAGGACAAACCAGATTTGGTGGTAAGGCAGGCCAGAGGTCAGAGCCCAAAATCACAACCCACAGTAGGAAAAAACCCGAGGCAAAGTCAGGAAGCAGGCAAATGGGCATTTAAGAATTACCGGGGCCAGCATAGCATAATAAAAACACCAGGTGTGTTCAGGGTCCAGTTAACCTGCAGCAAGGATTGCCAAACAACTGAGCACCTTGAGAAAGTGTTCATTGTTTAAATGGATTCACTAAGAGAAACAAAAGGAAGACACAAAAGCAAGAAATTACACCACTGATGGGTGCTGCATCCTACATAGTGTTGTCTCCCCACAAATCAACCCAACGACTATCTCAAATGTGTTAAGGAAGGTCAGCACACAAACTTTGGAAATAAAAAAACCCAGCGCTATACATAATAATGCAGAAAAAAGAAACCAGTTTTCCTATTTCTTTAAAGTCAAAAGATTGTAAGATAATTTGATAATCTGAGAACAATGTAAGCCTGTCTCTAGTAAGGTACATCAAAATAGAACTAGAATGAAATAATAGCAGGCACCAAATTCAGCAATTAAGTTAATTTGCTTTAAAAACAGGTATACAAAGCTGTCATAATTATACAGAGTTAAGTAATTTCAATATTCCAAAATCTATCAATGCAGACCAGCCCTAGAGTTATCACATACACATCGTTGAACAATACATTATAAGCCTACTTAGTGAATAAATACCTCAGAACTTCTGGGCCAGAACTGCCCACTGATGTCGGTGGGCGGTTCCGCTGATGTTGGAGGTGTTCTTGCTGATGTTGGAGGTGTTCTTGCTGATGCCGAGGGTGTTCTTGCTGACATCGGCGTTCCTGCGGGAAAACCCCCCATATAAGGGGAAATGGGTGGGGAATGGAGCCTGTCGAGAACCCGCTCCCACGTCCGGGAGGATTCAGGTGTTGAACTGGAGAAGTGGTGCTTCTCCCTGTGTTCTCCGAGACAAACCCTAGGACTGACCAAGGGCAGTGTTCCAGCCATCACCAGGGTTCATGACCACTGCCCTTACTGATGAGCTGTGGCATATTATTTTCTGGTCCCTTGACTCTTACGGAGGTGCAACACATGGTACAGCATACTATGGAGGCTATGCCGGTTAGCCATAATCCTTTATGGCATAAATGGGCTGGTTAAGGAGATCAGAGATTTTAGCCAGAGTTTTGGGATGAAAGAAGGAAACAAGTTGGTGCTTCTTATAAGGTAGCACTTAGGACAGTTGTAGTGACTACCCTTAATTAACATAGACTAAGTCTATTTCTTTTAAATATACTCTTATCTTTTATCGTGTTGATTCAGTATTTAAATATTTCTATCGTACCCCCATGTAAAGATACATTTATTTATGAAAATATAATTCTTACACAAATAGTAATGTTGAGGTAACGTTAATGGAACCCAGTTACTTGACTACTTTGATTTGAAGAATGGCATATAAACAAATGTTAATATATCATTGACCCTGTGTCCTTCTCATTTATTGTGTTTTCTACCTAAGCAGCCCTTTTTGGCAAACGTGTGTATGTACTAGGTAGGGTTGAATAGTGTGTATTGATATTTTTTTTCAAAGTCTGGTTGCTATTTGTGTCACGGACTGATATTGACTGCATTTATTCCCGGTCTACCTCTGGCTGGCAATTTAATTAAGAATTGCAATGGTGAATTTTTAAAAGATTATCCACGAGTATACATGGTAAATGGTTTAGATGATATAAGTTGTTATTAATACTGACACTTTCATGCATGTCACAAATCTGAATAAATACATATTCAGGGAAAGTTAATGTATAGCTTTCACATGCGTTAATGTAATTAAACTCTCTCTTCCGATAACTCTCAAGGGAACAAAACTAGTACACAATGTGATCCTTTGTTTTGCACTAGTCCTTAGTGTTTGTCATTTTTATCTGGTGTGGAGGCCAGGGTCACATGAATTATTCAAAATAATTTGTGATTTAAGGACTCATTTGTCAGCACATACCATGTTGCTGTCATGAATACATAAAACTACTATAACAGATTAAATACAAAAAAACCCAAAAGGTCAATATCAGTAGAGTCAATTTGGTTTGTGGGTAAAAGAAAGATCACAGCAAATAACATTTTTGTTGTATATGATATATTTTTCCCCTATAAAAGTGGGGGACCTAGAAACTGGCACATGAATTATAGGGTTACATGTTATGAGATCTACCCAAGTAGAGAATTGAATATCTTTCACAGATAATATGTTTTAGGGTGTTCAGGTATTAGACCATAAGGAGTATTATTTTGGTTCAGTAAAGATTTCTTTAACCAGATTAAAAGCTTTCCGATGGATCGCAAAGCTATTATAGTAGTTTACTTACTGCATAAAAAATGACATTGTAAGCAGAAACATTTAGTAGAATACAGTACAGACACCAGTGGTTACTCATTTTCTTTCAAACATCATACCCGATGCTCTTTAAAACACCTCCTAGCTCTTCCCTGGAAACTTCCTGTTATTTCAGGCTTGTGACCAAACCGTGAACTGAGACCTAGTGTTTAACAACTTCACTGCTGGGACGTGCAGATTTTATTGTAGCATGTACAATAAAATCATACATCTACCTTTTACCAGTTTTAGTGAATCTATGAAACATAACACTGCTTTAGTGCTTTTCATAATTTGTGGTTTATGGTAGAGTTATGTTTTTCGGTATTTTCATTACACGTTCTGGAGTTCACTCAAAAGGTTATACGTTTTAAATTGAGGACATATGGCTAGGTCACTAGCATAAATAGACTGTTAAAATGCTAAATAGCTGAAAGTGTAGTTTTAGTTGTTGCCTTACACCATTGATGGACCCCTCGGATGTTTGATATGCCAAGGTAAATGAAATGTGTTATAAAACATTATTTCAAATAATAACGTAATAAAGACAACATTCTTTTGTGTAAATAAAATACATTC